>JAODAL010018341.1:0-75051 GCA_025379985.1 Phyllomedusa bahiana
GACACTTGTAGACGAGGTGGAAATCCAATTTTAAAACTCATACTGACCTGCCCGACATTTTTTCGCCAGCTAACCTGGCTTTATCAGGATTAGAGTGTCACCGCTGCAGGGGTGTCACAAGGGGCCTTATTTTTTTCTGTGTCCATGAATTTTAGGGACGCCCTGCCCAAGTAGTTTTGCTTGGGATCCCTTACGGGAGCTAGTACTTTGCTAAATATAATTCCTGTTAAAAGTGCCCACCAGACTTGAAATAAAAGGAGTTTATTCCCTCTTTCAAAGCAAAAGGGTAAATGATGAGGTTAGAAATCGGTTTTTAAATAGTGTGAATAGAGTTAAATTAATATAATAAAAGTTACGTTTTAGTGTTTTACAGATAGAGAACTGATAGAGTTTAAGTTTGCCTATGGCAAAATAGTAAATATAGCCTACAATTTACGACGCAATGTGAAGTGTGAACATACCTTTTCTCCCAGCGCTCAATGCGTATCAGGAAAGACGGGTGTAATCCATAGCTATGAGAGCCGTGAATTACCATAATTGTGGGGTGCATTTTGGGCACATTGAAGCACAATTATGTGCTGAAATGCGCCCTGCAATTACGGCATGTGAACATACCCTAAGGCCTTGATTGAGGAAAAATGCAACTAAGGCCTGCTGCACCCAATCATGTCACAAATACATTATAGAGTGTGTATTATACGGCACCACAGAGATAATCATAGAACTTAGATAACTTGGAGCTGATGGGTCCATGTTTATTTTAGTAGAACCATGTAGAATCTGGGTGCTGTCCATAATGCGGGTCCTAAAATACGTCTGATATATGGCCATTAAAAACTGGTCCAAGCTCTGAACTAATTACATGCAATCAGAGAATACCTAAAGGGAACCTACCTTATCTGAGGGCAGGATGTGATAGAAGGAGAGAAGCTGAGCTCTGTAATATTTAGGCTTTGAATAAAATCACAGAAAAAAAACAGATACTTGCCAACCTTTGAAATTGTCGTTCTGGGAGATTCAGAACTGCGGCATGCGTAGCGCACCACCCCCAGAGTTTGCATAACCATGTCCTCTTTATATCCAGCCATACTCCCTTTACAAAAGACTATATATACCACACCCAACTGTGTAACGGCTCTGGAAGAAAGCTAATGGAGGTATTTGCCGTCACCCAGCTTTCCTGGATGTTGGATAGTCTATTCAGCATCTCAGGAAAGCTGGGAGGTGCCGCCAAACTATGCATAATCCTAAACCCTTACACTACAACCAATATTTCTGCCATATGGTAGTAGATACCAGTTGTGCACAGGCTCTGCAGACTGTATATTACTACCATACAGTGACTATATAGTGGTAGATACCAGTTGTACACAGGCTCTGCAGACTGTATATAACCTCCATACAGTGACCATATAGTGGTAGATACCAGTGTACACAGGCTCTGCAGACTGTATATTACCTCCATACAGTGACCATGTAGTGTTAGATGCCAGTTATGCACAGTCTGTGCAGAAGTATAAGTGATTACAGTGCAGTTACATCCAGGGACTCACATGAGATGTCTTTTCTGATAGGAGTTGTTCTCTTTCCCTTTTCTTCTCCATCAAGTCCAGATTGCCATGATGACTTTTTCAAGCCACAACTCAACCCTATAGAATTTACCACAAAAATATCTTAGAATTCTAATTTTTCAGGCACTCTCCTACCTGTAGTCCCACCTCTGCACAAACTCCACATGGGATGATAAGTAGAGATGAGAAGGTCATAGGGTGATAGTTAGGGGTGGTAGGGAGTGATAGACGGAGGTGAGGGGGATATGGGGAGCTAGTCGGGCTTGGTGGAGAGTTTATTGGGTGAAAGGCGGAGGTGGTGGGAGTGAGAGATGGAGGTGAGGGGGCTATGGGTGATAGATGAGGTGGTGGGGAGTTTATGGGGTGATATATGGAGGTGAGGGGCTATGGGGTGATATGTTGAGGTGAGGTGGATATTTGCGGGACACTCCCACACAACCTGGATGGGTTGATAAGTATGTGCTTACCCAACCCATATTGTGATTGGAAGCTGTCAATCACTGTATGTGGGTGGGTCAGCAGGACTTCCACTGTCTCTTAAAGGCGTTTTCTCCCCACACAGTTTCACAGAGTCACAGCAAGCTTTCGACTCACACTTCCTGATGAGGCTTTGGGTGGGTCTATAGCAGTGATTGGCATATCAGCTCTCCTGTTCCTAGCTCTTCCTGTTACAGTGACATGACTGCAGGAGATTTATAAACTATTTTACACAAGGCTGCAGAGCTATAAAAGGTGAAAGCTTGTCATTTAGTTAGTTAAACAAACTCTTGCTACAGATAAGACTCTGCAGGGAGTGACTCACCATGGTCAAACTGACTGACAGCAGCTTGGAGCAATGAGAGATAAGAGACAGATAAGAGACTGGTCAGTAACTTGTGTACTCTAAGAGGAGAAAATCTCCTGAACAAACCAAAATCAAAAAACATTATTTTTAAATAGCCCCTTTATTTACTTTTCCCACAGGGTAAAAGCTAATCATTGAAAAGGAAAAACCCTTTAAAAGGAGTCTACAGTATTTTTCTCATTTTTTCATCCCAAATCCTCTACAAATCTAAATAATATAAACCTACAGTATATATCACAGAGCTCAGCTTCTCTATCAGATCCTGTTCTGGGACAGGGTAATCAATCACATTACAGGTTTGCTTTAACTATTCTTAATTTCTTTTTCCATTTGGCTCAACCTGATACAATAAAATCTCCTGACAGCTGTGAAAGTGCTGCCCAGCATCATGGCCCCCTTAGTTTGGCAGCAAAAAACCTCCCCTTTTCAGAAAACCACAAACCCCCAAACCCAAAGCGATTATCTGCTTTTACCAATAAAATTTCCCTGGTTTCTGCCTCCGTGCCTATTACTGTAAATGTATACATATAGTATAAGACGCTCAACTTCCCCCCCAATCTTTTTTGCATATTTCCCCAACTTTTTGGGGCTATGTTCAACAGCTTAAAAGGGGACTATCTAGCCCCGTTTTGCGCAAAAACGGGGGGAGATATGTCCCAGTCATTACGGAAACCCCACAGTTCTCATAAAAAAACTAGGGGATTACGTTTCCTCCCCTCCCCCACAAAAACGGCAGGGGGGAAGAAGTAAACATGAAAATACTTTAAAAACCGCCGGGGATAATGAATGCTGGGGGGCCGGGGGCCCCGCCGTCCGCCCCACCCCCGCTCCCGAGCAAGGGCGTAATTGCGGGCAAATACCCCCAAATTACACCGTGTGAACATAATTTAAAGATCGAAAAGAGGGCCCACATAAAAAACCACGCCTCCAACCACACCCAAACCATATGACAATTTTTTTTTAGACAGCCAAAAAGAGACACATTTTCAAGTTTGTTTTTGAAAACCATTGATGAAATATTTAAGTTTTTTTTAATAACACGGGGAAGCAATCTGATACTTTCTAAACAAGATAGTTTATTCCCAAAAACATTTCCCAAAGAAAAGAGAGAATTTTAAAAGGGGGACAAGGGTTAAAAATAGGGACTGTCCCTCCAAAATAGGGACACTTGGGAGGTATACTATTGTGGTTGGGGCATTCAGTGGGTTAAAATGGATTCCTGTATGGCATTCTATGCTTTCTGTATTTTAGGATTTTAGCATTCTATGGTGACTATTCTTATGGAGTATTATATGAGGTATAAGGCAGTAAGTGGGCTGGTTGGGGTTTTTTAGTTTAAGTTTTTAGCCTACCTTTGGGTACAAACTGTAAAAAATAGTTTTATTTTAAACACCAACTGCAACAATTTTTAATTTTTTGATCCCATCCAACCCCAAGTGATGCCTGTGGTGCAATTCAGAAGCAAATACACAATAAAACACATCAGTACAGGCAGGGGCGTAACTAGAGAAGCCTGGACCCCATTGCAAAATTTTGGATGAGGCCTCCCCCCTCCCCCTCCCGACCACAAACATTTTCCAGGACCTCTTAAGTCATGCAGTTACTACATAAAACAAGGGGGGGATTATCTCACTATAACATCCCTATCATACTGAAACCAACAAAACTACATACCCCCATTACCCAAAAACCTACTACATAAAACCTGATTTTACCGCCAAAACGACCACAAAGTGACTGAATAACACCCCCTACCCCATTACGAAAAAGATCAATTAATCCATTATGGAAAAATCCCCCGTGTAACAGGTGCCCCCCACAAAATGTAATTACCTCCATACAGGACCATATAGTGTAATTTTTCATTTTACTCTGGTCTACAGACATATAAGGGGATTTTCAGGGGCAGTTACATCTTGTGACCACATGACTTTCCTTTACGAGTTGTGGGTTTTTTCCCTTTTGTTCTCATCCGATTCAGATCACCATCATGACATCTCCCGACCACTTGTCCCCCCGCAGATTTTACCACATATATTTTAAAAAACCACTTTTTTAGCACCTCCTCCCTGCCCCCCCAGCTCGTAAAAACCTTCCCATGGGGGGAGAGTGGGTACAGGCCCATAGCTTAGAGGGCCCCCCTCTCCTAGAGGGAAGGGGGAAAGGAACAAGGATACACCCCTGAAAAAATTTTACAGCAAAGGCCCCGTACCCCTCAGAATAATAACTGATAGGAATTTAAGGGGTTTTGGGATTTGGCAGTAAAAAGGCCCCCCGGTAGGAGGTAGATGCATAGACAGTGTTTTAGGGCATCTCATTAGGTAGGGAAGCACAGTTTTGGTAGATTACTACTAGGGAGGTAGGTAAGCGAAGAGGCCCCAGGTACAGGCTATTGGTGGGCCAACAAGGTAGCCAGGGAGGTAAATAGGCATGGGAGCCCCAAAAAAGCAGGGGGGAGGGTTAGGGTATGTCTTAAAAAGGAAACCAAAAAAAACAAGGTTTTGGGGAAAAGGTTTTTAGGTGGGCTAAGGGGCCCTAAGAGGCAGGGTTTAGGTAGCTAAAGGGGGCCCCCAAAATAGACAGGGGAGGCTTTGGGGCTATATATAGGCAAGCTTTATGGGGGTAAGGGTTTATAAGGGGAACAGTCCCCTTTACGGGGCTATAGGCTATTCAGGCAGCAGACTTAGAGCTATATACAGGCTTTAGGGGGCTATATAAGCAGGGTGGGGGGGCAAAAGTAGGCCAGGCCTTGGGGGGGGCATGGGAGCAGGCTGGGGGGCTTTTATAGCAGGGTTGGGAGGTAAATACAGCTGGGGATTAGGGGCCGGGGGCAATAAGGCAGGGTTTTGGGGGGTTGGCAGCTTGGGGGGGCTTTTAGGCAGGGTGGGGGTCTTTTAGGGAGGGTGGGGGTAAAATAGGAGGCTGGGGGTTATAGGCAGGCTGGGGGGATATAGGAGGCTGGGGGGAATAGGACTGGGGGTATATAGGAGGCTGGGGGGTATATGGCCCGGCGGGGTTTTATAGACAGGGGGGGGGATATAAGGCAGGCTTGGGGGTATGTAGGCAGCTGGGGTAAAAAAATAAAAGGCTGGGGGGGGATAAGGGAGGTTTTGGGGGTTTTTAAAACAGGTTGGGGGGTATATAAGCAGGGCTGGGGGGTAATAGGTAGGGTTTGGGGGGTATATAGGCCCGGCGGGGGGTAAAATAAAAAGGCTGGGGCTATGTGGTAGGGTGGGGGAAAAAAAATAGGCATCAAGGGGGTATCTAGGTAGGCTGGGGGTATATTAGGCGTCAGGGGGGAAAAGAGGCTGGGGGTATATAGGGAGGCTGGGGGATATATAGGGGAGGCGGGAGGCAAATTTGGGGCTGGGGGATATATAGGCAGGGAGGGGGGTATCTTTGGGTTTTGGGGGGAAAAACAGGGGGATATAAGCAGGTGGGGGGTATAAGGAGGCTGGGGGGTAAAAAAATAGGGTTTGGGGTAAAATAGGCAGGGTGGGGCTATATAGGGAGGCTGGGGGTATATAGCAGGGTGGGGGGTATAAATTTTGGGGGGCTGGGGGCTATGTAGGAGGCCCGGGGGGGATATATAGCCAGGCAAGGGCTATATAGGCAGGCTGGGGGTATTTGGGAATAATAGGCAGGCTTTGGGGGTATTCAGGCAGGCTTGGCTAGCAGGCAGGTTTTGGGGGGATATATGGGGCCTGGGGTAATATAGGCAGGCGGGGCATGCGGCAGGCTGGGGGTAATGGGCAGGCGGGGTATATAGGCAGGCTGGGGGCATGGGCAGCTGGGGGGTATTTAGGCAGCTGGGGTTAAAAAGGGCAGGCGGGGGGTAAATATAAGGCAGGTGGGGCTTGAGGCAGCGGGGGGTATAAAGGCATTTTTTGGGGGGGCTATTAGGCAGGCGGGGGGGCTAGCAGGTGGGGCGGGGGGGTTATATAGCAGGCAGGGGGCTTTTTTAGGCAGGCTAAGGGCGGGTAAAATAAAAAATAACTTTTTACCTCACTTCACGCTCCCCTGATGCGCTGCGCTAAACCTCAGGCTCACGCGGGCAGCGCAGTGATTGACTCCCCCGCCCCGCCCACGTCATCACAAGAGCCGGCGGGGGAATAGCAAGTGGGGCGCTCCCACTCTATCTCCAGGCAGCCTGCCTCTGAATCTCGGGCCGGGAGGGCCTGGGTTTTCAGAAGCAATCCCCCGGGGCCCCTCAGCTCCCCGCCCCCTGACATGAATAGTATGTTCTTGCGGCAGGCACAGGACGGCATTACCGGGTAGGGGCCCGGGGTAGCACTGCCCGGGGGGGGCCCCCTAAAAACCGGTCCCCGGGAAGCTGCTACGTCCTCCCCCCCGATTACGCCCCTGAGTACAGGTATAAATGTAAGTGTATCAATATATATGAAAACATTAAATCATAACATTGTAAATTTGTATTACTGAGGTATTAAATAATTAAATTTAAATTAGTCATGGGGATGGTTTTAAAATTTGGGTTTTTTTTGATGGATTGGAAAATCTGACTCAGTTTCAAAAACCGACTGGAAATGCTTGACGTGTAGAAGGAACCTAAGAGGTTTTCCTTCATTGAATGTTATTACAGACCAACAGAATAGGCCAGAAAATTGGGTGGATGTTGGACCTCTCAGACGCTAGATGATAAATCAGCTGATTTGTTGAACCACTCATTTGGCATTTTCGAATGAACACAAACTATCTGAAAGGTAAAAAGAAAATTTTTTTGTTTTATTTTAAATTTTCCCTCAACTGGAATTTTGGAAAATCCATATCATTAAATTTTGCCAAACTCCATGGTGAACCATGCTTTGAAGATTAAAAAATATTCTGAGGCCCAACAGGCATGGTCAAAATGGATTAACAGGTGTCGAGTTGTGTCTCTATTCCTGTAGCACTTGTATCCTGTTTGTTATTTATTTGCAATTGTTTAACCAAATAGTTAATGGGAAGTCAAAAAGGTGCGTTGTCGTGACGGGGGCAGCAAAAAAAGTTGCAATCATAGCTCACACTTCCTAGTCGGGCTGTGGGTGGTTCTACAGCAGTGACTGACATATCACTGCTGTTCCTAGCTGATCCTGTTATAGTAGGATACAGGATGGTGGGTCCTCAGTGGTAAGGTCAAAATTGACCAAGTGACAAATAATATTAGAGAACCATGGCACACCAATTCTGGTATTATGCAAATAATAGAATTTAATTTTTTACAAAAATAGATAATCAGATACTGCTTATAAGAAAAATTCTGTAAAAAGGTTTTTCTGTAATACAAAAAATGCCATAAATTAGATTTTTCGGCCTAGCCTTTGTCACAAAAGAAAATCTTAGTAATATGAGGAAAATTAAATTTTAAACAATGGGGAATACAAAGGGTAAAGCAGCACTGACGCTGGTCAAAGGAGGGACAAAGGGGACGAGGAAAAGGGTCGGTTCCAAGTATAGGCTGTAAGCAGCAGGAAGAGCATGCAGGGGCACAGGGAACATCGCTACTGCCCGCTCTCTCCTGCTGCTTACACCAAAATTGGGAACCCCAGCCCTTTCCTCGTACTTTGTGCCTCCTCTGACCAGCATCAATCCTGCTTCATATATCCACCACTGTTTAACCTACTCTATTTCTCAAATCTACTAAGATGTTTTTTTGTGACAAAGGCTACGGGCGAAACGTCTAAACTTATGCCCTCTATTTACATTGAACCTCATTGTATACAGCAATATCTGATTATCTTTTTTTGTAAAAAAATAAAACATCCTATTTGCATAATACCAGAATTGGTGTGCCGTGGTCCTGTACTACCATCCTGTTATAGTGACAGGCCACTAACTTGGGAATCTTGTATACCCCAGCAGGAGATAAGAACACAAAGCAGTATAGAGCCAGCACAATCGATGCAAGATTTTCCTTTTATCCAAGCGGGGGATAAGAGTTTTCAAAAACTTCGAATTTTTTTTTCTTTTTTTTGTTAAAAATCCAACTCCCCAAACATGTATAAACGGAAAAAAAAAACTCAAAAGCACCTTGCTGCTAGATTTTGCGACCGACTGTTTTTGGGCACATGAACCTTTCCCCATGGCAGAGGAATAAGACTGTTACTAACTCTGACGAAAAGCAAAACAAAAAACAGCAATGTATTTGGTAATAGTCTTTATTTACTTTTGCCTATTTGTTTAAACCTAATCAATGAAACGGGAATACCCCTTTAAGGCCAAAATATGTGTGGATTTTAAGGGATTAAGGACATTTTAAGTGGACCAATTATTGGCAAAGTGGCCATTTCTAGGACTGTTCAGTCCTGATTTTCACCCCATGTAAAAGGTGCTACAGTTTGCCAAAGAATGAGCACATGCTTATCAGCTGATTTGTATCTTTTGTGCGTCAGTAAAGATTCTCATTCGTCAGCAGCACATCTCTCTGCGTGAACAGCGCTGTGCTGCCGACAATAATCTGCAGTCATTATAAATGATTGTTCATACAGCCATTCACACCTTGACAATTGGCCAGTCTAAATCTTCCTTTCAACAAGCTCTGATCGAATTGCTATCTGATGGGCAATTATCTGTCCATATAAAGGGACCCTAACAGATGTATTTCAGCGACGACAAGTACATCAGTGACTAATATTACTGCAGTTAAATGATTTGCATACAATATCTGAAGACTGGATAACCTCTTTAAAACATACCTTCCGATTTATCTAACATCAAGCAGAACTGCCTATTCTTAGCACATCTGCAGTATGTACCATGATCCCAGCTATTATAATACTGCACCTCCTTCTGTGTACCACTATATATAGCTTCTATTGACCTAAATATGGTCAATGAGGCCCATAACAATATATCTATATGATACCACAACAGCAGATTTGTGTTATATGTTTTTATTTTGTTTTAGAACTTAACCTAATTTACCATGAAATATTTCAGTATTTTATAAGTTCAAATATTGGGAACCTTCCAAGTGTCCCTCTTTTGAAGGAACAGTCCCTACTTTTGACCCAAATACCCCTGTTGCTCTGTGCTCTTCAAATGTTCCTCTGTTTGACTTGATAATTAAATATTGCATTAATGTACTTACTCTGTTGCCCCAAAAAATAATATCTTGTGTTCCTTACAGAATATTTGGCTACAATTTATTTATTATTTCATAATTTGATGCAGTTGGGACAAAGCTGGGTTCACATGTTGTGTTTTTGTTGCCTTTTTAAACTGCCTACCACACACCCGCTATCCTACCATGCATTGGATATTAGGTCTAATATCATAGACCTCTGCTATAGACATCTGGCAGCACCATCACCTATCTACTTTAAGGGACGTAAGTTTTTTTGTTTTCTTAAAGCTTCTTGTTTTCTTTGTCTGTTCCCTGATGAACCCGATCTTTTATTGCTGGGAGAAACGTGTCGGAACATTTACTGAATTATGCTTATCCTCTATGTGACATTCTAATTGATAGCAATTTCTCCCCTTTTTGATAGCATATATTACTGTGCTTATTTATCTTAGCATCCCCTTCACCTTTATATATTTTTTGTTTTCAGTTATTTGGTTGTCTTTGTATTGTTCCATTATCACTGGGTGGCACCTTTATTGTTTAGGTCTTTGTTTCATTGTGGTATCACTGTTTTTAGGGATGTATTGTTATATGTTTTGTGCGTAGATTAGGGTTGTTTAGGGTTTGGTAGATTTAGGTTTGTGAGTGCGGTCGCCCTTCTTCAGGGCGGTACCCCCACTTTTCCCTAGGTCTATTAGTACTTAGGGTTTGTAGGGACTGTTTTTAGGTCCTTTTTAACTAATATTTCTCCAAAAAAGGTTATATTTTAGCCGGAAGGCGTACGTTTCTGCCTAAGTGTTGTTTTCTTTTTAATGCATTTTTCAACTGCATTAAAAACTCAAGCAAATACCCATATTTTACTTGTGTTCCAAATTAAGGTTAATTACAAAGACATTTGCTTTAAGAACTACATATGTTTTTTCATGCGTATTCAGGGGTACCAATAGGGCAGTACTCCTGTCAGGGGCCCTAATCAAAAAGGGGCCAACTGATATGTTAAAAAATAGGAACTAATAATAGGTGGGGGCCCCATTTGATTTAGCTGTATGGGACCCTGAAACGGTTAATAGATGACGGATGGCAGCCCTGTGTGTATTGATGCAGTAATGCAATGTATCAACCCAGCCTAACAGTGTCTATATTCAATTGATTTTGTGCTAATTTGGTAAACTAAAGTATTTAAGATACATAAAACAAAATATGTATCTTTCCAAGTATTGGGAAGTATGACATTGTCATCTGCCTGCAGTGTCTATATCCCACATTTAATGTCACAGCTATCATACTAATAACAGTGATGGATCTTATTATGCTAATGCTCCTTTTTTCATATAAACTGCAGTTAATGCTACATTTTATAGGGTCACATGGTTAGATGTAGGACCCCAGTTGTTAAAGGGGATTTGCCACCAGACCAAGTACTGACCTCCGTTCAGTATGAGAGCAAGATGTCAACAAATCACGCTGAGTCATGAAGCTGCAGTGAAGAGAGGGGAGGGGGGAGTGAGGAATCCAAAGGGAGCGTCTCAAAACTTAAGTGACCTAATAAACAGTACAACAGTGGATTCAATACAGCAAGACACAGAGCCTCAGACTGCACTGTCAGGAGAAACCTTATCTGCTTAGCAGCTAATGTAATGTAAACAAATCACTCAGCAAGAGACAGAGACGCACACAGACACACAGCCAGAGCACAGAGCCTGCATAAGGGGATCCTGTGACATGTTCACTCAAATAATCAAACTATAACTTGTGAATTCTGTATACAAAAGAGAACACCTATTCTACACAGCAGATTGAAAGCTTCTTCATCAGATAAAGCAGGGATCTAATAACACTACAGCTAGTTATTCTGTATACAAAAGAAAACATATTGCTACCCGGTGCCTTAAAAGACCATTCATTCTGCCTGTCATCAGATAAGAAGTGATTCACGCAACGGCCTTTCAGCTCCTGGGTCGTGACTAGGGGAAGCTTTGTGGTAACCAAGGGGGGTTGAGAAATGCTGTAGCTCTCAGAGTTTTCACTTTTTTTAATCACATATATTTAGAAAAGTGATTAAATACCCATTTTGGAGGTTCCCACTTCAACATTACATGGTGGCAAAACCCCTTTAATCCATATGACGGCAGGCCTGTGCGTTGGTTCTACTTGTTTTCTGTGTCTGTAAAGTTACTGGAGCACAGCCTGTAATTACTTCTTGTTCTCTTGCACAACTGATGTGCTGCGAGGAGCGACATGTTTATACAGTCTAAGTGTATGGATATAAGTGGGTATATATTCAGACCGCACAGTTTCCATGGATACGGGGAGAGATGCGGAGGTTATTGTTAATTCCAAGAATGCATCTGAAAAATAAATACTTTACAATACTAGATGTTAGCTATTTGGATGCTTTATTGAACTGAGCTTTGATCATCGGGGACTCTTGCTGGAGCTAATTAGTAGGAGGGTGTGCGGAACATTAGTAGAGGTCATATTTGTGCACAGAATTGTCTCTCTTAGTGCACGCACTTCCCTTCTGTTACTGAAACCAGTACATTTGCAATGTTTCAAATTCCATTCAGTCTTAGTGTCTCCTGGACCTTTGTTATTTTTGTAAAGAAAACGCTGGTTCTAGCACAGTTCATAGCTGTACAGGTGGGAGAATCTGCCACAGGACTATTAGTCGTGTACTCCACAAATCTGACCTTTACGGTAGAGTGGCAAGAAGAAAGCTCTTTCTGACAGCAAACCATAAGGAGTCCTGGGTGCAGTTTGCAAAAAACTATGTCAGGGACACAGCAAGCGTGTGGAGGAAAGTGCTCTGGTCAGATGAGACCAAAATGTATCTTTTTGGCCTAAGTGCCAAACACAATGTGTGAACACACCGTCCCCATCATGAAGCATGATGGTGACAGCATTATGCTGGGGAGAGGCTTTGCTTCAGCAGGGACTGGGAAACTACTCACAGTTAATGGGAAGATGGTGGAATCCTGTAGGAAATCCTGCTAGAGGCTGCAAAGGACTTGAGACTGGATCATAGATTCAACTTCCAGCAGCACTATGACTCTAAACATACAGCCAAAGCTACAATGGAAGAGTTTACATCAAAGCATATTCATGTGTTAAAATGGCCTAGTCTATGTTCAGACCTTAATCCCATTGAGAATCTGTGGTTTCACTTGAAAATTGCTGTTCACAAAAGTTTTCCGACCAATCTGACTGAGCTACAGTTATTTTGCAAGTAAGAATGGGCAAAAATTCCAGCATCTAGATGTGCAAAGCTTGTAGAGACATCCCACACAGACTGCAGCTGTCATTGCAGCGGAAAATTGCCCTACAAAGTATTGACTCAGGGGAGTTGAATACACATGCACACTACGCTTTTTAGTTTTTTTTCATTTGGAAATTATTTGCCACATTGCGTTGCTCTATCACATAAAATATCAATAAGATACATTTAAGTTTGTAGCAGCAACATTTAAAAATGAGAAACAGTTCAAGGGGTATGAATACTTTTGCAACCCCCACTAAATGTATTTTCTACAAACACATATTGAGTTAAAAAAAGTATGATCTATTAAAATACAACATCATTTAACCCATACGCTGAACACCATAGAAGAAAAAAATTCCAAACTGCAAAATTGTGTTTTTTTGGTCATTTCATGTCCCCTAAAAATTGGAATAAATTTAATAAAAAAAAGTCCCATATGTTCCAAACTGGTAGCGATAAAAAGTACACTTCAGCCTGCAAAAAATGCCCCTCACTCAGGTTCGTAGGTAGAAGTACAAAAAAGTTATTTATTGCAGAAAATGGCAGCGCCGCACAAATGTCAAGAATAGAAAATGTTTGGAATTTTTTATGTTACCAAAACATAAGGAAAACCCTACATGTTTCGCATTGCCATATTTGTATCAACCTGTAGAATACAGATAACACATCATTTTTACCGAAGATTGAACGCCGTAAAAGCAAAGCAACCGCAAACATGGCACAAGTACTTTTTTCACATTTTGCCCCACTTAGAATTTTTTTGAGGTTTTCCAGTATATTCTATGGTGTGATGAATGACACCATTAAAAAGCACATCTTATCCCGCAAAATAAAAGGCCTCATATGTCTATGTAAGTGTAAAAATAAAAACTTTATGGCTTTTGGAAGACAAGGAGGAGAAAAATGAAGAGTCATATTTTTTTTCTTTGGAGGGGTTAAGGAAGGAGCCACACTCCAAAATCTGATTTGCAAATCAACATGAATTTTATTTCTATAGCAGACCAAAAAGCAGAACAGTTATGTATGATATTTTACATATGTATTGCAATGTTTTAGGTAAGTCTAACCTTCCTCAGGAATGAACAGGCTGCTCTGCATCTTGCTGGTGGCTATATATAGTGAGCCCACTATGCTGATATATAATGGTGTTCCTGCAGTGCAAAAGCAGTGATATATAGGCCTGTCAGGAAAAACATAAAGGGCCACATGTATGAACATGTTTAGGTCTGAAACTCACTCTTTTACCCACAGGTTACTATGGGCAAAAGAGTGAGTTTCAGACCTAAACAGTTTCATACATGTGGCCCAAAATTTGACATTTTCACAGTCCAACGCTAATTACATTTGTGAAACACCTGTGGGATTGAAATACTCTGCAAACCCAAAATGGTGCCTGAAAAGACATTAATAAAAAGGAGCTCTGAAAATCTTTTTTGGTTGTTTGAGTCAAGTAGCACACTGTCCCCATATAGGGGATAGCTGCAGAATCTGAAGAATAAAAAATGATTTGTATTTCACGGTTAAAACCTCCCATGTTAAAAAATGGATTCAAATGTAAAAAGTCAACAAAAATAATAATTTTTTAAATGTCACCTCCACTTTGCTTTAATTCATGTGAAAACAACTAGAGGGTTAACAAACTTCCTTAATGCTGTTTTGAATACTTTGAGGGGAGCGGGTTTTAAAATGAGTGATTTATGGGGGTGCCTAATATGCGAGCCCCTCAAAGACACATCAGAACTGAACTAGTTCCTGAAAAAAATCTGTTTTGGAAACCTTGTAAGAAATTTTAAAAGTTGCTGATAAACTTATGGTCCCTCTAATATCCTTCAAAAATAAAATAAAATTCAACTTATCTTTAAATTCAAATTATAACTGTCTGCCTTAAAAGAAAAATTAAAAATGTAAAAACTGCTAAATTGTTCACATTTTTACTATATTTTCTTGTTTTTCACAAACGCAGAGTGCCCCAAATACAGCAAGCTGTGATTCACTGTGGGTTCTGTCAACAGCACTCCTCACAACTTTTTAGATGTCCAAAGAAGGACGCATGATTCTTTGTTTAAAACGTATATCGCTATACTTCTGTGCTTTTTCATTTACAAATAGCACAAAATAAAAGCGATATAATAACTCTTAGGCCATGTTCACACGGCTTATTTCGCAATGGATTTGCAGCCGTATTTACGGCCGCAAATCCGTTGTGAAATCAGTGACAAACAAGTAACTGGCCGTTTTACATTGATTTTAATGGGAAATACGTGTCGTCATTCAGACGACACTTATTTCCGTTCCGGATTGCGGCCGCAAAAACAATGTGCATGTCAATTATTTCCGGACGGATTCACCAACTATAATGAATGGGGATGGTGAATCAGTCAGGAAATCAGTTCCAAATACGTGCCACACTTAGTGAAGCTTATTTGAAACTGATTTGCAACTGATTTTGGAACGTATTTACGTCGGAAATCCAACGTGAATCAGTTCTGAAATCAGCCGTGTGAACATAGCCTTATGGTCCAAACTGCAATTAATCTTAAAATAATAAACAAATTGTAGCCTAATCTACAGTTAGGAACGGGAAAGATTCTTTTTGGAACAATATAGTAAATGTATTAATGCAAGTTTAATTATCAAGTCAAAAAGAGGAACATTTAGGGAATAAAGAAGGACAGGAGATTTTAGTGACTTTCCCTTCAAAAAGAAGACCACTCGAAGTATGGGCAACAGTCTGTCATAGCTAGCATTAACCTTTTGAGCAATTTGTGTTTAAAGGGGTTGTCTCATCTCAAAGTTTCACAGGATGCGTGAATGAAATAATGCTGCTTTGCTCTGTCACTTCCTGGTCAAGCTGTCTGCAATTAGCATATGAGCTCCATGTATTCAGACTTCTCTGTTTATTATGTTTATTAGTCTAGATTAATTAAATTATCTTCTACCATGACAGGAGAAGCTGATGAGCTAATGTGAACAGTAGAGTAATTACTGTCTTTTGCTGAAAGATCAGATAACACACAAGCTCTCACACTGCCACCACTACCTGTGTGATGACGTCACTCCCTGCTATCAGGTAGAACAAACAGCAGAGGAGGAGTACACAGGTCGGTTACTTGGGAAACATGGGTGCCCTCAGAAGGTGATAAAATCACTTGTAGCTCCTTAATAAAAAAAGATGAACAAAGCAATATATTTGGAAAACGTCTGAAGTGTTCCCTACATTTTGAAAGCTATTCTTTGTAGTGAGAAAACCCCTTTCAGTAGGTCTGCTATGGGCAGGGTTGTCTTAGTAGCACTAAGGGCCTCCAGGCAAAGCATTGCATTTGGCCCTTCCCAAGCTCATGATCACACCAGGCTATATTTCTAGCCTGCATTTGACATCACCTCAGACAATGCCTCTAACTGTCTTCAAACACACCCAATCATGCCCATTTTCCTGCAGCAAATTTTTATATATACTATAGATAGCAGAAATAAAGTATGCACTAATTTGTATATTCAGTGTTTATCGCCGTCTCTCTCTGCCCTCTAGGACCGACATACAGCAAGTCCCCAGCGCCGCCACCATCACTGATCGCCAAGGTCCCAAGCCGATAGCTGAGCCACCGGTATCGACTTGGGACCTTAAAGGGGTGTTATCGTTTGAGCTGCTCGTGCTGTTCAGCTAATTTTCTTAGATTGAGTTTGAAATCCAGGGGCGAGTCTCTCCTGTCAGCAGGCGTGTATCTCCTCCCAGGAGGCGTGTTTCCCCTCACTGAAGAACTGTGACATCATCATTTTGTTTAAAGCAGGGGATGCAGAAGGTTGTCTGGATATAACAGCTCTGTAGCCTCCTGCTGCTTATGTCTGCAGCCTTGAGGCTCCAAACTCCAGCAAGCACCTGTCATATGTCTTAGTTTACACACAACTGAAAGCCAACAGCTGTTACTTCTAGTAGTGTTCATCCAAATTGTACTGACAACAGGCAGAGATCTTAACTCAACTACAAATGTCAGCTTCAAGTAAAGATCTCTGCTTCCTGTCAGTGAAATGTGAGTGAAAATGGGGAGGAAGCACTCAGCTTTCAGAGAAGGCCCTGCTCATTTTGTAACTCACTTGGGCTGGTGGTGCAGTGGTAAAACAGTGATAGACTATAGCTTTTACAATGAAGGTGTTTGGAGTTCTAGTCCCCACAGAGTATATTTTTTTTCCCCCCCTAAATTCTACACATATGTAGAGAGACCTAAAATATATATGTTAATCTCTATAATGATATATATACACATACAGGGCTCCCCTATATAATTTCTCATCCCCCAGAATATATGCATTGTATCACTATCACGTATGTTGGAAGTGCTTGGTTTTGACTGCAAGGATGTGACAAATATAGGGAGCTTTGTGTGTGTATATGAATAAAATTATAGATGTCTACACATATATTTTCATATCTTTACATATGTGTACAAATTTTAAAGAAAAAAAAAACAAAGTACTGATGGGGCTTGAACTCCTAACCTCTGTCTTGCAGGGTTAATCACCTAAGCGCTGCACCACACAAGCAGCTTATACAGCCACAGTGTTGAATCCTTATTTTATACACTATAGGCGATGACGTCATAAGGAGGCAGGGCTTGCATTCGATCTGAGGAACAGAACGCCTTCTTTTCCAAGCAGCAGCTTAAGGACTGGATCTGTGAGGAGGTAATCAACCTCTTGGCAAAAGCCCCTTAAACAGCCAGTAATTGCCCAAAACATTGACCCTAAAGCTGGGAGATGTACATAGAGCCAGCAGACCTTGGTTTCACTATTGATTTTAACAGCTCAGGGGGGAGTAAACACAGAGTATGCAGCCAGCCAATCACAGCGCAGGGGCATGGCCATGACGTTTCCTGTCTAGGGGCGTATCCCAACAGGCTGAATGAAATGTCAGCCAGCCAATCACAGTGCAGGGGGCGTGTCTAGGGTGTGAGAATCGACCAAGGGGCGTTCTGACCAGCAATAGCAGAAATAAAAGACAGTTTTACAGAGAAGCTCATATCTGCTAAACCAAGTGACAGAGGTAATGCAACCCAATTACAAAAGTGCTTATTTTTACTGTCCCCACAATCTGAGACATGATCTTTGTAACGATAAAACCCCTTTAACGGTCGGTGGATGACAGCGGCGCCGGGGACTACTGAGTTGGGTGTAATGTCAGGAAATTTCACACAGGCTGGTCACAGATAGAGGGCCGGATGTGGCCAGCGGGCCGTACAGTCCACAGGTCTGCATTACTGTGCAGAGGAATCCTGTGGCTATTTCATGCTATCTGTATTAATGCAGCAAAAAACAGCTCATACTTTCCCTGTTAAGGGATTGTGCAGAATTAAAAAGCATTTCTGATTCCCTGCATAAGCAGTGTCACAGCTGTCCACCACTCCGCACTACTTACTTCACCCTGCAGATAGGTGTGGTGCTGTCTTTGGAAATATCTATGATTTTTTAATTATATACAACCCCTGTACAAGCATCAAAATAATGTAGAAATAATGTATGAAGTAAAATCACAAATCAAGAGCAGGGCCATTTTAAAGATAGGGTAAAGTTACAACTGCACTGGGCCCTCCTCTAGCAGATCTCTGCTGTCCCTCCCCCTCCTTCCACTGTACAGGGGAGATGTATAGAGCATTATGACAAGCACTTTCAATTTTTTCACTTTATTGGAGGAGTGCTGCACTTTTTTACCTTCTATTATGGTCTTGGTAATGATTATTGAGCTAATACCCATATTACTTTTCATTGAACCACTTTTTTGGTGTTTTCAGTGCTGCATTTTATCAGTCTGTCTTATATCTCTCTCCATCTACCTATTAGTCTGTTTCATATCTATCTATTTAGCTATCTATCTAGTTATCTAGTGGCATAACTTTAGGGGTTGCAGCGGTCGCAATTGCAACTAGGCCCCTTAGGGAGACCCACATGCCCCCTTGCAACAGAACTGCATCGCTGGGTCACATAGACACAGCGATGCAGTGATCACTGCTGCCATCATCTGCATGGTGCAGACCGAGATTGGGGCTACTTTCCTGTCCATTAAGTCCCTGGTTGCTGCTTTGCATGCTGCGCAATGTGATGATGACCTCACACCACCTGCACTGCTGCCAGTACTAGGCCCAAAGCCTATTAACGCCGGAATTGGCGCCCTGGGCCCAAAGACAAAGTGTGTTCGGTGGGGGAATGGGCAGAGGTGAGTACTATTTTTTTTATTTTTCATAAGATGCCCTGTATACATAGCTACCTGCTGGGAGAATCTATATAGTGAGGAGGCCCAATATACATATCTACTGGGGAGCCCTTCATACATAGCTACCTACTCGGAGATGCTATATACCTATCTACTAGGGGACACTGTATATCTAGCTACCTACTGGGAGACTCTATATACTGAGGGGGGACTATATAACTACTCGGTAACCCTGTATACACAGCTACCTACTTAGAGATCCTATACACGTATCCTGGGGGACCCTGTATGCATAGTTACCTCATGATAGACCCTATATACTGAGGGGGTCCAATATACCTATCTACTGGAGGCCCTGTATACATAGATACCCACTGGGAGACCCTATATACTGAGGGGGCCTATATACCTATCTACTGGGGGGCCCGTTATCCATAGCTAACTACTAGAAGATCCTGTATACTGCGGAGGCCCAGTATACCTACCTACTGGGGGGGTCCTGTATACATAGTTATCCACTGGGAGACCCGAAATACTGAGGGGTCCTATATACCTATCTACTCGGGGGGCTGTTATACATAGCTAACTACTAAGGCCACCCTATATGCTGTTGGGACCCAATATACCTACCTACTGGGGGGCTCTGTATACATAGCTACCTACTGGGAGACTCTATATACTGAGGGGTTTCTATATACCTATCTACTGGAGGGCCCTGAATACATAGCTACCTACTGGGAGACCCTATATACCTATAAACCTGGAGTCCCAATATAAAATCTACTAGGGGGAAATATTCCTATTTACTTGGAGGCCCAATATACTTATCTACTGGGGACCCTGTATACATAGCTACCTGCTTTGGGCTCAATAAATCCATCTACGAGGGGACCCTGTATACAAAGCTACCTACTGGGAGATACTAAATATCTATCAACAGGGGAGCTATATTACATACCTACCTACTGCGTGTTTCCTATATCTGTTGGGGGACCATATATATCCATTTACTGGAGGAGACCCTATGTACTTAACTACCGGGGGGACCCTACTTACTTAGGAGACCCTATACACCTACCTACTGAAAGGGCTATATAGCTACCTAATGGGGAACTATATACCTCCTTTCCTAGAGAGGGGCCTATAAAGGTGGGAATTGGTAGGGAAGTGCTGGAACAGTCTAACATGTTTGTATGGTAAATTCTGTAGGGACGAGTTGTGACCCAGAGAAGTCGTCAAGTGGATGGAGAAAAAAAGAGAAAGTGAACAACTGTTATCAGAGAAGATGACACCTGTGAGTCACTACATGTAACTGCACTGTAATCACTTATTTGTGTTAGTGCTCCTATGTACAACTGTTATCTACCACCTATCTACCACTATGTGATCACTCTATGGTGGTAATAGTAATCTTAGTGTAATCATTTATATTCAGCAAAAGTGCAATGGTTTTATTCAGTCTTTTTATGGTGGTGATATGTGGTGGTATTATTTGGTCTTTGTTTATTACAGTATTGTTATTGGTAATATTGGTCTTGGTATACTAGTTTGGCATGTGGTGATAATGTGGTGGTATTTTTTGGCCCTAGTATATATATTGACCCACAGAATACAGAAAACATCTCAATTAAACAGTTCAGTGTAAATTTCAACAAATACTAAATAAAAAGCAAAGGCTCAATTGCATTTTTTGAAGGGTGGAGGAGGGAGTAACAGGGGCAGATACATTAGCTGTACAACTTGTTTTTCTTTTTTCCACCACCTGGCCCCATTTCAAATGAATTTTCTTCTATTGGACAATCCCTTTAAGTAGAAATCATTTTCCACTACACAGCAGACATCTGTCACAGCAAGTAGGAAACCTGTTGTTAAAATCTGTCTGTCTATCATTCAGTCTGCCTCATATCTCTTTCTCCTATCTCTCTATCTTTCTTCTATCTATCTATCTATCTATCTATCTATCTATCTATCATTCTGTCATCTCCTATCCTCCTCTGTCTTATCTTCCCTATCTGTCTGTCTCCTTTCTCTCTATCTATATGTCTGTTTCATTTCTTTCTGTCTGTTATTCAGTCTGCATCATATCTGTTTGTCTCCTATTTTCCTCTCTATCTACCTAATAGTCTGTTTCATTTATCTATCTTGAAATCAAGTAATTCTTTATAGAGAGAATTTAATAGATATACAAAATAAATAGATTCTTTACAAAAATCAGTGTCTTGTGTGCAAAAAAAAAAGTATATATGAACAATCTCCATGCAAAGTGTACAGCGCAAATATACGGGTTAATGTACATAGTGAAATACATCCAAAAAATACAACATATATTCTCATTCTCATTTTCACTTTTGTAGGTATTGATTGCTAAACTAATAAAACTATGTACATTGTGCTTGTATCAATAGTATTTTGTTTAGCACAGGAAGAGATCTCAAGATTAGGTTATGTTCACATCTGTGGGGAAGGTTCTGTTCAAAGCTTTTATTGCAAATTCTGTCCAAAATGATATGAGACATGAGTAGAAGAAATGCACTTGGAGGTTCCCACTCACCCTCTTGGACCAGCGTTGTACTACTGGTTGTGTGTGGGCTTAGTCCTTCTTCTGTTATTGTGGCACAATTTAATCCCTTTCCAGCATTTGATGTAATTTCTATATGACGTGATATTGGTACGGATGGATGGAGCGAGCAGAGCTGCCACTTAATCCACATAGTGAACTGCATAAAAATGAAAGCCCCCAAAATGGCGCAGCTGTGTTTACTTCCCATTCTGCCTGTCACAATGCTTGCCATGGTCTGAGCTGTGGACACACTCATGTTCTCTACTGCCGTCCCATCAGTCTCTCACTTCTCCCCGCTCTTGCACTGCTCTCCTCCTCTGCTTGTTGCCGACACATGCATACCCCTCCCCTAGGACACGCCGACTCAAAAAGATTTAAAGGGCCAGCGTGCCTCTGACACCCAATTACCAGGCACCTGGACCTTTATAAGAACTCCTCCCCCTGTCTTCCCTGCAGTTTGTTGGTGTTTGTACCTTGCCTTGTGCTTGTATGTTCAGAGTAGGAGGGGGGGTTGACAGTGGGTTAAAACAGCCCTAATCAACAGAAGTATACCGGCACATCCATAAAAGTATGTAAAACATTGTTAAAAGGGTTTTGCCACGATCTCATTTCATACCTCCTGCATACAGCTCTTCAGCTCTGTGTGCTCAAAAGGGTGTGTGTGTGTGATTTCTTTGAATTGCATATCATGTGACCCAGCAGGATGACATCACCAGGCCTTTCCTCTCTCTAGTCAGAGAAAGGTCTGATTATGTATAAAGCTTTTACCTCACAGCACAAGGGTCCTAGGTTCAAATCCCTGCAGGAACCAAACCTGTAGATTTTTTCTCTCTTCATCAATGCACAAACCTCATTGAGGTTTGTTTTTATTTATTTGCACTGTTTGACTAATTACTAAGGAGTACAGAGGACAGGAGTAGAGTGACAGCTCCTGGATTTGAACACTCAGTAGCTGCCTGAGAGGAGAAGTGATGTCTGAGCATGTGCGACCAGGATTGAGGAGCTCTCAGCCCTGGTCGTATCCCCTGGAGACGAGCTGTAAACAATCGATCACTAAAGGAGCAGCTAAAACAAAAACGGTCCAGAATTTTTAATAATAATGAATGGTGAAAATGTTTGTTATTTCATTTGCAAGTTTCCCACGTCAATTTCACTTCGTGACAAAACCCCTTTAACTATGTTAAATGACCTGTAGATAAGTAATAATAAATATAAGCCCAGCATGAACTACACTTGCATATTAGTAAGACCCAGCTTTATTTGATCTGTTCCTGAGCTAACAATGGTTGCTGTCTCACGAAACATTTTGTTGCTCTGGCTTTCTGTGTAAATAAACCAGATACAGAGACAGAACAGTAGTAGAGGAGACCATGACATCCCTTTATACCATTACCATGAGCAGCAGAGACACTGCAAGATCAGAGCAGAGGGTTATTGTGCTAGTAACTAATATAATGAAAGCCAAATGGACAGAACAGTCTACGTTTTTGATAGTGACTTGTCAATTTCACACAGAACCGGCTTCGCTAATTAATTTACAAAGATGCGAGAGTTATTATAACTAAACTTTCTCATAAAAGTTAGTACAGCCCTCACATTGTTATAAACATTGTATTATGGGACAAAATTGAAGATATGACACTGATGCAACGTAAAGTAGTCAGTGTTCAGCTTGTATAACAGTGTAAATTTGGTGTGCCCTCAAAGTAACTCAACACAGCCATCAATGTCTAAACTGCTGGAAACAAAAGTAAGTACACCCCTAAGTGAAAATGGACATGTGTCCAATTTGCCATTTCCTCCTGCACGGTGTTACAAGTGTTACAAGATCTCAGGTGTGAATGGGGAGCAGGTATGTTAAATTTGGTGTTATCACTCTCACACACTCTAATACTGACAACTGGAAGTTCAACATGGGACCTCATGGCAAGCAACTCTCTGAGGATCTGAAAAAAAGAATTGTTCTACGTAAAGATGGGCAAGGCTATAAGAAAATTGTCAACACCCTGAAACTGAGCAGCAGCACGGTGGCCAAGGCCATACAGCGGTTGTTACAGGTTCCACTCAGAACAGGCCTCACCATGGTCAACTAAAGAAGGTGAGTGCACGTGCTCAGCGTCATATCCAGAGATTGTCTTTTCAAAATAGACATTTGAGTGATGCTGACATTGCTGCAGAGGCTAAAGGGGTGGGAGGTCAGCCTACCAGTGCTCAGACCATACCTTGCACACTGCATCAAATTGGTCTGCATGGCTGTTGTCCCAGAAGGAAGCCTCTTCCAAAGATGATGCACAAGAAAGCCTGCAAACAGTTTGCTGAAGACAAGCAGATTAAGGACATAGATTATTGGAACAATGTCCTATGGTCTGATCAGATCAAGATAGATTTATTTGGTTCAGATATTGTCAAACGTGTGTGGTGGTAACCAGGTGAGTAGTACAAAGTCTTGCCTACATTCAAGCATGGTGATGGGAGTGTCATGGGTTGGGGCTGCATGAGTGCTGCCAGCTGTGGGGAGATACAATTCTTTGAGGGAACCATGAATGCCAACATGTACTGTGACATACTGAAGCAGAGCATGATCCACTCCCTCCTGGGCCGCATAAGGACCCTAAACACACACAAGATGACCACTGCCTTGCTAAAGAAAATGAGGGTAAAGGTGCTGAACTGGCCAAGTGTGTCTCCAGATACAAACCCTATTGATCATCTGTGGGGCATCCTCAAACAAGAGGTGGAGGAGCACAAGGTCTCTAATATCCACCAGCTCCGATATGTCATCATGGAGGAGTGGGAGAGGATTCTAGTGGCTACAAAATGTGAAGCTCCAGTGAACTTCATGCCCAAGATAGTTAGGACAGTGCTGGAAAATATTGGGGGTCACACAAAATATTGACACTTTTGGTACAAGTTGTCCATGTTCACTTAGGGGTGTACTCACTTTTGTTGCCAGTGGTTTAGATTTTGATGGCTGTGTGTTAAGATATTATGAGGGCACACCAAATTTATAGTTATACAAACTGCACACTGTATTAAAATGTCATATCTTCAGTGTTGTCCAATAAAAAGATAAAATATAATATTTACAAAAAATTGTGGAGTGTACTCTCTTGGGGTGGTAGGTGGAGGGTTTTAGAGTGATAGATGGAGGTGGGAGGCTATGGGGTGTTAGGTGGAGGTGGGATTATGGGGTGATAAGTGGTGGGAGGTTATGGGGTTATCGGTGGAGATGAGGCTATAGAGTGATAGGTGGAGGTGGTGGGTGTTTTATGGTTGATAGGTGGGGGTTGTATTTTGTGTTGACACTAGTTCATATCACAATGGTAGGGGCAGGGATGAGAGAGTGTCCTGTACCCTCCAGGATTATATTGTGTGGCCTGCACCCTAGGAAGATTAGGGTCAGCCATGACCTTCAGGGGGTGCAGGGAATAAAGTTTAGTACTGACATATTTTTTGTACTGTTTAAATTTTTCTACTGGTTCCCTCCTTTGGACTATGCTAGATTCAATGGACTATGTCAGACCAGGATTGGATCCATTTCTTTAATTTAATGGTCAACGAGGGCTGGTGTCAGTGAGTGTTTATTTAAATAAAGTGTTTTTTTGCTGTTGTTTCTGTGTGTTTTTTAGTTATTTTATTCCAGTGTTAGTAATAGCGGTGTCTGACAGACCTCTCAATTACTATCACTGGGACTTGTGTGTCAGTCAGCGGTGTTTTTTGTCATCCAAGACTACCACTAACCCTGTGTCACCTATCAGATGCCTCTATTACTAACACTGGAAAAAATGAACACCGCAACAACAGAAAAAAATCCTCCCCGACACCAGCCCTCATTAACCATTTTATTAAAGAAAAAGATCCAATGCTAGTCCGACGTAGTCCACTGAATCCGTTGCAGTCCAAAACAAACCTAAAAATAAAAAAGAAACAGAAATCTGACAGAAACCCAGGAGGATGGAACATCACCCAGCTTTTCCAGATGCTGGATAGCCTAGCCTTGTGCCCAGAAAAGCTCGGTGACATCCCCAAAAGCAGGCAATGCTGGGCGTCTGGTATAGAGGATGGAATGCCCAGGTTTTCTGGAAATTGGACAGTCCCCCCCATACTCTAAATCCCCTTTCCTCCACCTCTCCCTTTTACCCCACCACCCCAATCTAAACACCCCTCTCCTCCACCTCATCGCTTTTACCCTACCACCCCCACTCTAAACACCTCTCTCCTCCACCCCACTCTAACCCAGCTCCCAATCTATAAACAGTCCACATCCCCCACGCTGAATACTGCCTATAACTTCCCTCCTTCTCCCATTTTAACCCCCTCTCCCTGTATACTTCTTCTCCCTGTTTAACCCCCGATAACCTTTTCTTCCTGTACACCCCTCTTCCTGTATTAAATCCCCTCTCCCTGTATAACCTCCCTCTCCCTGTTTACCCCGTCTTCCTGTATACATCCTTTGATGTGGTTGTGCGTTGGGTACGAGTTTTTGGTCCGGGGAATCTCATGGCAAAAACTGATTTGGAAGCGGCGTTTTGTCTGCTGCCGGTCCATCCAGAAAGCATTCGGTTACTTTCTTGTTTTTGGGAGGATTCATTTTTGGTGTCTGCCCATGGGTGGTTCTATCTCGTGCTCTAACTTTGAAACTCTCAGCTCCTTTTTAGAATGGGTGATGAACGATGTTTCGGGGATCTCTTCCCTGATCCATAATGTGGACAATTTTTTTCTGTGCGGGTCCACCAAATTCCAGGGTGCGTTGGTCACTCTTGAAAGCAGTTCAGTGGGTAGCAGACCGTTTTTGGGTTCCACTGGCCACTGCCAAAACGGAAGGTCCTTCCATATGAATCAGTTTTTTGAGAGTCTGTATAGATTCTGAGTGATGGAGTCTTGGTTACTGGTAGATAATCTGGTTGCCCTGACGGCGGAGGTTCAAAGGGCCATTCTGATGGTGAAGAAAAATTGTTCTAGTAGGATTATTCCTATGGGACGCGTGTTTTGCAGACGATTGGCCGTGGCAACATCGGAAATTAGGGCCGCCCAAATTATATTCGTTTGACGGCAGATGGAAAGGGGAATGGTGGGATGGTGACTAATGAGGAAATTGACATTCATACGCATTCTGTAGTTTTGGGGCTTACTGAAAGGGTGAGTCGTGTGTGGATCCATGGCCTGAATGGGTGGAGGCAGGGCTAGTCCATAACTTGGCACTGTTGGAACTGTTTCCCATTGTTTTGGTGGTTGACATTTGGGACAACCGCTTGAGGGATAAGAAGGTGTGTTTTCATTGCGACAAATTATGGGTGGTGCAGGCCATTAATATCTTCTCTGGGTTGTCTCCTTCAGTGATTCTGTTATTAACGCATCTGGTGTAACGTTATCTGAACTTGAACGCGTGGGTGGTGGCGGAACATGTTTCAGGTGTTCAAAACGCCTAGGCTGATGCATTGTCTTGTTTGCATTTGCAGTGGGAACTGGCTCCGGATGCCTCGGACAGAAGAGTGAATTGCTCCTAGAATCTTTGGAATGTGGTTTTCCTGAAGCAGGAAGGTTAATTAGAGAATCATTAATGGAAGGGACTTGGGCAGCTTAGAAGGCTGAATAAAGCTTAATCAGGCTATCTTGGCTTTTGTGGCCAGGAATGTTGGGTATTTGTGCGACACAGTGGATTCGAGTTGGGAGAAGGGAATTTTTGGAGGAACGATGGTGTGCTCCTAAATGCGGTGTGGTTGGACTTATGGACCCTTGGTATTCAGAAAGGTGTGGAAAGGGCTTTGGGACTGTGGGGTGCATCACGTGTATGAGGGATCATGACATTTTTGTGGTGGTAGTGAGGGGTCCTTGTAGTTAATGAAAAATTGGTGGGGGGGGTCATAAGTAGTTATGGCTCCCCAATGTTATGGTACATTATGGTTTGGTCTGGCGAAGGTGGTACTCTACAGGGCGGTGTCTCTGGAAGCCGGTTAAGAGGTGGTAACCATCACAGGTGGCTTATGGTGCCCTGGAGCTCCAAGGACCTCAGCCCCATTTTTACCCTTCACAGGTGGATGTGGCTACAATGTTTGTGGTTGGGGAGTATACATTTTTTAGGTGTACGGTTATTCATTGTTTTGCACATTGTTTGTTACTAAAACGGCTGCTGTGGCCAATTTATCCAACCTTTGTGTCAGTGTCATCATTTATATAAGTGGGGAGTGGATAGTTCGATGGGATTGGTGTAGGGTTGGGTAAATGGCATATGTGTATGCCGTAGTTAGGCGATACAAAAGGTCATGTACTTACTAGAAAAGTGCGCCCCTGCCTCTTCTCACCTCCCTTCTCACCCTCTCAGGGTGGAGAGTGGTACATATACACAGTAGTCTGTTAATTAACCGCACTGAGGAGAAGTGAGAGGTGGTTGGAGCACCGAGCACTTGCCTAATGAATACACGTCTGCTATATTCTTTCAATGTTTGTGCCATATTGACTTATAGGATAACAGATGTGTAGATGTTAATATCTGTCCTTACATAATGGAGCATACTTAGCAGACAGATCCACTTTAAGGATTCCTCCACACATTTTTTATAAACATTTTTGGGCAGTTTTTTTTTTCTATTCAGAAATACATTTTTTTAAGTGTTGTTCAAGACCTATGCTGTAAAAAAAAAAAACTGCAATGGACCCCAAAATTGCACTAAAGTGGAAAAAAACAAAAAACACACTATTTATAAGCATTTTTAGAGTTTTTTTTTTCTGTAACATAATATTAGGGGGTGTCTGCTAAAAAGCTGCTGACTTATTTTAATAGCAGCGAGTAAAATTGTGACTACAGCTCTGGGGTACAGGCTGAAACTCAAAACGAGTGCAAAATAAGTAAAGCAGTGTGTAACCTCTCTCATGTAGCCACAGGTGTAACTTAAAGCGGTTTAACAGAGCCACAGGCAGCTTCAGATTGACACTTCCTCATTCTTTCTGGTTAGGCTGTGGATGGTTCAATAGCAGTAATTAGCTCCATTTTCTCAGCCTTTCTAATTGCACTGATATGACTGCAGGGAATGTAGTCTATAGTACAGAGGGCTACAGAGCTCAAAGTAAACAATCAAAAGGAATTAATCTCCTTTGTTTGTTAGAGATAACACACTCTGTTCTCAGGCTGCCATCTGTCCTGGTGACATCACTTCCTGCTCTCTGTGTAATCAGGAAGGAAGAGCAGGACAGTAACCAGCGACACATGAGTGCACTCATAGCAGATAAAATCTCTCCTATCTCCTAACCAAGGTGATATCAAAAGAGAAAGGTATTTGGAAAAAGTCTTAATTTCACGTTCCCTACATGTTGAAAATTTATATTTGTAGTGAGCCCCCAACTACCATGTGCCACTTTTATTATTGGTGTCTTCTTATTTGACAGAGGGGCCTATGGTTGGCTTGCTTGGCTGGTTAGGCCATGCAGTGGAGCAATTAACGGGATCAGTGGGAAAGGTGTCTTACCTTCTCTTGTCAAGAGCCTTAACATAGACTTTGCACAATGTGCAAAGCTCTGCCTGCTGCTGCTCTCCAGGTGTCAGGACAGAATCACCAAATACAGGGAGACACAGATGCCACACACAGAAGAAACACCTGCGCTCAACATAGGAACTGTGGACGCTGACTTCCTATGTCTCATGGTTTTTAGCAGTATGGCAATGCCACTAGATGCCTGGCGCAGATACACCATTGGTTCAGTGGTTAAAGCAGCAATGGATACCACTGTTCTCTCTGCACTAGATTCTATAAATGGCCTCTAGTATATTTGCAAACAGAGATAAGTGGTTGTGATACCAACTGGTATCTAAACAAAACAGGATATATTGCAAAAAGATAGATTGTGGTAGAGGAAGATACTCATCTTGTTTCTGCCTTCAGCTGAGTATTAGGGTTGTGTAACCATAGCAGTCCCTTTGACTCTTGAGGAACATTATTAGTCCCTTCTAAAAATAAAATTAAGTTTGGGCCTTTTAAAAGATTTGTTGCTTTACAGAGTGTTTTTGGTGATTTCTTAATAGGGAGGCCATGGAGCAGTTAAATGGGTCTTCCAGACTTTATATGGGCATGGGTTACAATAAGGGATAAATATTTACATCCCATATAAATCTATCATCGCTCCTGTGCCAAAATCTCTGTGGTCCCCAGTGCTACAACACTTCAGCTATTACATGCCATCCTGACATATGTTTGTGGCAGCCATGCATGGTTATAGAAGCGATGTCAGTAATGTGGATACATCAACACTGACTCCTGGGGGCATTTGACCGTAAAATAATAAACCTCTCAGAATGTGTCACCAGAGGAAAGAGATTTTGGTGTAAAATACAGTATTGGATGCTTAACCCTTTAACACAAACAAAAAAAATATTACTCTTCATTTTTTTCCCTCCTCGTCTTCCAAAAGCCATACGTTTTTTATTTTTCCACCTATATAGAAATATGAGGGCTTTATTTTTGCAGGACAGGATGTACTTTCCAGTGGTGTTATTCATATTACTACAGAATATACTGGGGTACGGCAAAAAAAAATTCTAAATGGGGCAAAATGTGAAATAAATGTACTTGCGCCATATTTGCGGGAGTTTTGTTTTAGCGGTGTTCAATCTTCAGTAAAAATGATGTGTTCTCTGTATTCTACAGGTTGTTACGCATCCGGCAATACCAAACATGTAGGGTTTCCGTTATGTTTTGGTTGCGTAAAAAAATTCCAAACATTTTTTAGATTTGACATTTGCGACGCGGCACCGTTTTGTACGACCAATAACTTTTTTGTACTAACACCTACGGACGTCAGTGAGGTGGCATTTTTTGTGGGCTGAAGTGTACTTTTTATCGCTAGCAGTTTGGAATGCATGCAACTTTTTTGATCACTTTTATTCCAATTTTAATAGGAAATGAAATTACCAAAAACTGCAACTTTGCCGTTTGGATTTTTTTTCTTCTACGGCGTTCAGCATACGGGATAAATGATAAATTTTTATAGATCTGACTTTTTCGGATGCGGCAATACCAAATATGTGTAACTTTTTAATTATTTTATTGTTTTTAATTGTAAAATAGGTAAAGGGGGGTGATTTGAACTTTTAATACGTTTTTTTTTTACCCTTTAAAACTTTTTCTTTTTTTTTCTTTAACATTGAGTTCCCTTATGGCGCTTGACCACTAGGGGGCGCGATAGACAATGCATTAGGCTGTACCAAGATGGTGTTTTCCCCACTTGGGGCAAACGGGAATATGACAGCAATGGAAGCCTTCACAAGGCTTCCCGCTGCCATGTCCAAGCATCGGGACTCAGCGATCTTATCGCTGATGTCCCGATCGGACTGAAGAACGGTGCGCAGCACCGCTCTTTATTCATTTAGACGCCACGGCCATGTTGGTCGCAGCATCTAAAGGAGTAAACCGCGCGGGCGGCCCCCCCGCCCCCTCGCACTGAAACCGTCGGGTGTTAGCTGCAATTAGCCGCTAACACCCGGCGGCTATGTAACAGGGTCACGCTGCAATCCTGTTACACAACTCCTTAACACCACCCTGAGGTACCTGTACGTCAGGGTGGGTTAAGGGGTTAAAGAGGACCCATGCCCTATCCTGACTTGTCAGTTATAGTAAATCCTTGTGTTCCCTGTGAAAAAACAATTCTGCAGCATCTTCTCTTATCTCTGTGTTGTGCTGTTACTCTGTTTTTTGTACTAGAAATGTTTAACTGAACCTGTCAGCTGGGTGTTACCATTCCAATTTTTACAGGGGGTTGGTGGTGTGGAGGTGTCCCTGCACACTCTGTCAGCACTGGTTGGACAATGTAAGACTGTAGGGACACCCCAAATAGATAACACCCGACTGACAGATGAGTCATGAATTTTTAGGAGGCATAACAGAGAAAACAGACAAAATAGTCATTTAACGAAAGATGCTCCAGAATTGTTATATAATGGGGAACACAAGTATTAACTTAAACAGACACATCAGGAATTTCACGGGTCCTCTTTAAAGGGGTTGTCTCCCCTCAAAGTTTCATAGATGCATCCTGTCACTTCCTGGTCAGACTGTCTGTAATTAGCATACGAGCTTCATGCATTCACTCCTGTATTCAACTCCGTGTTTTCAGTCTGCTAATTAGTTTAGATTAGCTTAGAAGCTTCTCTGAAACTGCTAGCAGCAGATTTATCTAAAGTAAACAGCAGTAATTACTAGCTTTTGTCTGAAAGTTCAGATAACACACACACTCTCACTCTGGCTGCCACTACGTGTGATGACCTCACTCCTTGCTATCACATAGAACAAACAGCAGGGGAAAAGGAGTAAACAGGTCGGTCACTGGGGGAACCAAATAGAGCCAGGACGGTGATAAATTCATTTGTAGCTCTTTAACAAAAAAAGATGAACAAAGCAATGTATTTGGAAAATGTCTTCATTTAGTCTTCCCTACATTTTGAAAGCTATTCTTTGTAGCGAGACAACCCCTTTAAGTAACAATTCCAAGCATGCCAGTTTACTGCAATTTGCTGTCCATGCAGATAGTATAGGGAACAGGACATGAATCCAGGACAGGGGTTAATGACCTATAAAAAGCAGTTTATATTTATTACAATGTTCATTATGTTTAAAAAATTGCTGTGGAGTCCGGGCATAATATTGCAGATTTGCCTTCCGGTTCATTGCTGACCCAGCAATCAGTTGCAGTAGCTTCTCACATGAGATGGGCTGGTTGTTAGGGAGGCCCTGCTGAATAATCTATAATGCTGCTTTGTGCTCTCATTTCAATATTTTTTGCTTTTATACCCTGACTCATAACGCACTAAAAAAGAACTGTTGTAAACACATGTAAATACACACACCCTATCTTCTTAACCACAACCGCAGGGCATGTCCTCTTTCCTATCATGGAAGGAGGGTGTGTGAGGTGGGGAGTCATAATGAGCTGTTACAAGTTTGGGGACTCTGTCACTGTGAGGAGATGGTGCGTTACAGTAAGGTAGGAATGCTCCTAAATTCTATTTTTTTATCTATTTTTTATAGAAATCATCTTAAGTCCTGAAAAACAAGCCAATAGGATACAATTCCCCTATTTTAGTAATATCTATATCTTCCATTGATGTCATAGGACAACTATCATAATGACAGTTAGGGAGTCAATCAGTGCACAGGGTCAGGGGTCACTAAAGAATGACATACCATATAAATTCTGTTTGAGGAGAATAGGTCAAAGACCTGATGTCTTGTTTCACACAGCTGTAAAATGCTATGCGTGTTTTGTGGAGTTACGTGTGAACAGCTGTGTGCTGGACTACATTATCCTCATGTATAATGTATGTACTAGTGAGAACATATAGAAAATACTGTACTGTTGTATATAAACTAGTGACCGCCATATTCTCGGCGTATGGTCCACACGTAAATAGAAGTTAGTCGTAATATGTATGCATAATTATTGATGGTAATATTTATGCATAATTATTGATGGTAATATGTATGCATAATTATTGATGGTAACATGTATGCATAATTATTGATGGTAATGTGTATGCATGTTATAGAACATTTCTTAAAGAGTTCCTATGGTTGATATTATAATGGTTCAAATAACATTTAATGATGAAACCTGCTGATATGACTGTGTCAGCCCCGTTCACATTTAGCAATATTAGCTAGGCTAATGGCCGTTAAATGTCTGATTCCTGAAGACCCAACCGATGGGATCCCCACTGATCACTAGAATCAGAGATCTATCGACAAGGAGTGTTGCGGGACCGTGCTTGTGTGACCACAGCTCTTTTTAAGCATCTCCTCACTGTGGTCCTGCTGTGAAGAGGAATGGGGGGCTCGGGAGCCCTTTCATCTTATAAGCAGGGCTGCCAGGAATCAGAAATGTCTCCCCTATCCTGTGGGAAAGTGATGACTCTCACTTGCGGGACAACCCCTTTAAGTAATTAAATACTGGCTTGCTGCAGCGACCATCGAGGAATTAAAATTAATAATGAAAGAGGATGCAGTAAGCTCCTCAGATTCCCCCAGTGGTGGCGGCAGGCAGCCAGAATTGTATCATCTAACTCTATGGCTGTGGAGAGAGACGTGAAGCAGGGGATTTGAGGCATCTGAAAAAAACAAGTTCCTTCAACTATTAAAAAAAATAAAAAATTCACAATGTCAGTATTAATGTGGGACCTAAAAATGTCAGTATTAAATGTGAAAAGGGTGATCTTTAAAGAGGACAAATGACTTCTGATACATCTGTTTTAGTAAGTATAATTCCAGAGCATCTTTTCTTATATCTCTGTGTTGTGCTGTTCTTCTATCATTCCTTCTAGAAATGTATTACTGAATCAGTCAGCTGGGAGTTATTATTCCAGTTTTACAATGGGGTGTGTGCCTGCTCATGCTGACTGTCATCACTGATTGGACAATGTCAGACCGTGCAGGTAACACCCAGCTGACAGATTCAGTAATACATTTATATAATGTATTGAGGAACAGCACAACACAGTTATTAGAGGAGATGCTCCAGTTACTTTACAGAAGACACATTTATTTACTAGAACAGACACATCAGGAATGGTCACGGTCCTCTTTAAGGTTGATAACTATGTAAAGTATGCTTGGATATTTCTTTTAAATCTACTTAAAGGGGTTTTGCCATGATGTAATGTTGATGTGGGATCCTCCAAAATGGCTATATAATCACTTTTCTACATATATGTGATTACAAAAAGTGAAGCCTCTGAGAGCTACAGCATTGCTCAGTCCCCCTTAGTTTCCTGAAAGTTTACATTAGACATGACCAGGAGCTGTGTGACAGGAGCTGATCTGTGTTTGCACTTCTTATCTGATGACAAGGAAAATGAAGGAGCTTGCAAGGGGCTGTGGTGAAACATTCTGTGTCTTTTGTATGAAGAATCCCCTGGTTATAATGTAACTATTTGAGTAAACATTTCAGACGCTCCCTGCCACAGCGTCTCTGCTTAGACCCCTTCCCTCTCCCTCATGACACAGCATGCTGTGTTTATCTTTTCTGCTGAGCAGATAACAGATGAGGAACTCACTTCTTGGCAAAACCCCTTTAAATTAAATTACACCTACTATATGTATAACAATGGCGCATGTAGATATTTTATGCCCCTTGCTGCTCCAACACACTGTCAGCATCAATGTTTGTTTCACTTTTTCTTTATAAATATTTATAACTCTGTTATTTAAATGTTTTCTTAGCTGTATCTATTGAAAACTGCCGTTTACAGCACAGGATAACATCAGGCCTAAATAGCCAGTGCCTTTGTGACTGTCATACCTGGAGGAGGCCAGGTAGATAACAGTGACCATGTATTACAAAAAAATAAGGTCATTTTTTGGCACAATATTTCTACAGTTCTCATTAGTGTGGCAGCCCTATTAGTGCATGCAGAATTCGACAGGTCCTAAATCTGCCAGATAACACTATTTATAAGAAAGTTTCACGAGCTTCTTGTAAAACATTCTGTGCTGTTCACATAGAAACTAACCTATTAGGATTCCCAGTGAGGATGCAGGCGTAATATAGAAGCTGGGGTTGTTATGGGAACTGCGAGCATAGACAATAGGAGGAACAAATGAATGTATGCCGCATAGGCAGGTATATGTTACTGATGGGAAAATCGGTGTCAGCCTTCGAAGCAAGTTTTCTTATGGACATGTGGCCTGGGTAAATACCTGGAAGCAGAGTGCTACAACTAGTACTCATTTATGAAAATATACAAAACATTTTTGTTATTTTTCTTCTGCAGCCAACTCTCAGGTTAGTAGTATAATAAAGCCATAAAAGGCATCACTACAGATTATACGAAAATATCATAATATATTGAAAAATAACCCAATCCTTCCCCAAGATAGCAAGTGATTATGTGACCATCATCTGAATGCTAAAAAAGATTTCTAAGGCTATGTTCACACGGTGTAATTGTGGGACGTATTTCGCCCCGTAATTACGCCGTGGGTACTGGGGCGGGGCGGGGGGGGGGGGGGCGTCAGCTCGCCGTCCCCATAGACATTCATTATTCACGGCGTGTAAACGCCGTGAATAGTTGACATGTTGCGGGAAGAGTAGACGTAATCCATAGTTCTCTATGAGAACTGTGGATTACCGTAATGACTGGGACGCATTTCAGCCCGTAATTCGTGCAGTACGGAGCGACTTACGGGCTGAAATAGTTCCCAGAATAAGCTGTGTGAACATGGCCTAATACTAATGCAAGTGTAACAAGTTGCTGCCAACAATTGTTTTGGAAAATGAAAGCGGTGACAGTAGTTTTATATATCACTATCTATGCGACTGAAGATGAGGATTCTTAAGATTTTATTTTTGTATCCACTTTTTCAGAGCACTATATGAAGTGAAATGGCCGCTCTGATTGGTTGCTATGGGCAACAAGAAAAGTCTTAGACCAAGACAGTTCTCATACATGTGGCCCTTTGTGTTTTATCACTGAAGTGTTATACAGGATGTAGGACGGCCTTCTTTTTATCAATATATGTATTAAAAAGGTCTAATTTTGACAAGTCAGCTCTTTATAGGGTAGTCTGCACACTGTATCTCACAGTATCCATCAGAGCAATACGTTGGGGCAGCTTTCTCTACTCTTTCATCCAGCAAACCCCAATAGATGCTGCCTGGACAGGGAACAAAATGACCTTTTTGGCACCCTCATCTAGTAGGAATATATGGATACTGTAGCTTACCCAGCAGATATGGTAAACAGACAGTGACTCAGACACAGTGTGAAACTAGAGTAAGAACCCTAATGCCTGAAGAATCCCATTGACTACAATGGGGGCTGTCAGGTTTCTGATGCTTCATCCTTTCCACGTAAAAAAATAGTGCAGCTTGCTAGACTATTGTTTCCATCATTACTAATGGAACTTGCAAAGGAGGTTCAGAATGGAACCTCAGGCGCTAATCTAAACCATGTCGGTGTGTGGAGTCATGAACCTATTACAATATATTTAAGTTTCAGTGAAGCGATCAAGGCAAATAAATATGCAGACACTTACATGGAGCCTCTCCCTAATGAGAAACATGAGCTACATTTTTTTCCTCTCTCCAGCCAGTATTGTACAAATGAGAGGCAAACACCCCGAAACAGCTGTTTGCAGGTAAACATGGCTTTATTCATCCTTTTCACATTGCAAGGCTCAGCGAGTCAGCAGTGACTTAAAGGGGTTTTGCCAACGATGTAATGTTGACGTGGGATCCTTCAAAATGGGTATTTAATCACTTTTCTAAATATATGTGATTACAAAAATTGCAGCCTGAGAGAGCTACAGGCTGCCTTACCTGCCCTTAGTTACTTCAAAGCTTCTATTAGATACGACCTGACAAGAGCTGCTGGCCAGCCATGCGCAGAGAGCACTTCTTATCTGATGAAAGGGAGCTGAAGAAGCTTTCAAGGCACCGGGTAGAAATATGTTGTCTTTTGTATACAGAATCCACTAGTTGTAATGTGATTATCTGAGTATATCCATGCTTTATCTGATGACAGAGAACATGAAGAAGCTTTCAAGCTGCTGTGGAGAAAAGGTGTTGTCTTTTGTATACAGAATCCACTAGTTGTAGTTTGATTATTTGAGTGAACATTTCACACGATCCCTTATGCGGCTCTGTGCTCTGGCTGTGTCTCTCGCTCTCTTTCAACTCAGCGTGGCTTGTTTACAATTGCTTCTTAGCAGATAAGGCACGTCCTGGCAAAACCCCTCTAAGGAATGTTACCTCCAATAGAGGTAGCTGCAGAGTCCCTGTTTTTTTCCCATGAGGCTAGTAGAATATATTTAAATTTTAGTGGCGCAATCAAGGCAAAAAAGTGTTCACACACCAACATGGTGCTTCTTCCGATTTAGAAAACTTACCCCTTTAAGCTACACTTATTGCCTCTCACCTAGCCAGCCAGTGTTGTAATCTGCACTGATGAGGCGTAACACCCCAAAACAGCTGTCTGTAGGTGAACTAACTGGCATGGCTTTACATTGTAAAGCTCATAGAATTGAATGTGACTTGAGGAATGCTATATCCAACATAGGGAACAGCAGAGTCCCAGCTCTTTTCCCACAAGCTATTGGAATATATAGTTGACCTATTCCGAAATATTTTTTGTGACCCATCGTACATTATATCAGTGGTACATTTTTTGATAGTTTTTTTTAATGTGAAAATCCAAACTTAACAAGAAATTGGAAAATATGTGCATCTATTTAAATTGAACTTTCTGCTTTTAAGACAGATAGTCATAGTCCCTAGGTTACCGACCATCTCTGTCTGCTCTTATTGCTCCAGCTGCCATCACTCCCTTCTGTGCCTTATCAGCAGCACAAGAGCTTGTTTATCTAGGTTACTGACAAACTTTAACCCTTTAGAGCTATGCAGCCTTGTGCCTTACTGTTTAAAACATTTTGTTATGAATCTCCGCTCAGCTAGAAATGGCTGAACTTGGATGCCGGTAATAGCTGTAGATCCGCCTAAATCCTAACCGGGAAGTGTGAGTCTGAAGCTGCTTGTGGATCTGTAAAACAACATGATGAGAATACCCATTTAACCCTGCTGTTCTGTTCGGTTCTACTATACACATATAATGTTCTGGTCATTTTTGACCGGATCTATTAAAGTCTGGATTCTTAACTAATTTAAGTGTTTAATTTGAATTTACTTTGCATTATTATACTGTATGTGAACATGGTTGTTCATAAACAAATGAAAAATGAAATAAAACATTCAAAAATCAAAAACTTAATTTTTATTTTTTTTGTGTCAAAAAATGTTACATGGCCTTATTACCATTTCTTTAAAACAGCACATAACTATACTGGAAAGGAATCCATCTACAGTATCATAATTTGAAAATGTATGTATGTGTAACTCTGCGTGGACCAAAAGGACCTAGATAAATTGATAAATAGTAGTAGTTGAACTATATAGACCAAAATGAGATAATAACTCCTTTATTTTTTTCAAAAAATGGCTGGAGATTAGTATAAAAGGCTATTGGTCATTTTTGACCGAACAGTACAAGTGTAAGGCTATGTTCACACGGCTTAAAAAGGGACGTATTTCAGTCCGTAATTACGCGCCGTAGTGCGCAAATTACAGCTGGAATACGTCCCAGTCATTACGGTAGTCAGCAGTTCTCACAGAGAACTATGGATTACGTCTCCTCTCCTTGCTCGGCGAATATGCCAAGGGGGAGATAAGTGACATGTGAATTACTAGCGGCGTATACGCTGGTAATGAAAGTCTATGGGCCGGCGAGGTGCCGGCCCCCCGCTCCAGCTTCCGCCCCACCCCCGTCCACACGCCGTAATTGCGGGTTGTAATTACGCCCCGCAAATAAGCCGTGTGAACCCAGCCTAAAAATAGACGTGGAGCAAAAAGTAAACAAAAAATAAATAAATAAATAAAAACTGCTATTAGTAAGAACCCCTCAAATGAGGAAAAGTCAATGAACCACAAGTTTCAGAACCGCAAATTTCAAATTCGGTCATTTTTGACCGAACAGAACAGCAGGGTTAAATGGCTGCACAAATTTGCTGGTAAGTATCAGTGGTACTAAAAAAAACTTTACAGCTGTTAACAATCAATGTTAATGGCACAGAGTTTTGCTGGTGTTTACCTGCAAATTTGCGCAACCATTTAAGGGTAGGTTCACACGGTGTCTTTGCGGCATATAGCGGCGCATACAGCCTGCCGGGTTTTTTAGAAGTACGTGCTAGCCACCGTGTACTTCTAAAACGCTCTGTGCCGGGTCCCATAGCCTTTCACTTTCCTATAGACTTTCACATAAGCACCGGAAAGAAGTGACATGTCACTTCTTTCTCCCGACGTGTAATACGCGTCGGGGAAATGGCAGGTAATCATATAGTCAATAAGAGCTATGAGTTACCGTATTTGCAGGGCATACTTCTGGTGCATTGCAGCACAATTACGCCCAAAATACACCCTGCAAAGATGCCGTGTGAACATACCCTAACATACCATTACAGTCTTGTGCTGTAACGGCACTGTGTGTTTTTACCCTTACTCTAATTGTGCAGTTTTCACAAATATTCCCACAAGCCTCAGAAATAAAAGTGCACTTTATGGATGTTGGGGTGTCCTTTTTATTAGGACATCATATATTATCCTACATCACATCATAAATCCACTGATCACTGCAACCAGTCACAGACCCTAATGGTAATACCAGCTTGAATGGCGTGTGACTGCTGAGGCCAGTGATTGGCTGCTCACCTAGCTGTATGGCATGTCATCGCTCCAGGAATCAAAGACCTGCAGGAATCACTGGAGCATCTGCCCTGGAGCAGGGGGATTTATAGAGTTGTTCCAAAAGTGATAACTGCTCCTCAGTGCTTCGGGGTTGATTAAAAATATAGAGAAAAAAAACTTTGTAAACCCACTTGCTTCAGCACTGAGGCCGGTCCCAGGAATCCCGGCAAATGTCACCACCGTTCATTCTTCACAAGACTCTGCAGCTGTTCACAGGCCGTAGTGGTCTCTTGCTGGATATACTACACGTGACTGCATTGGCCTGTGATTGGCTGCAGGGTCAGATGAAGAGTGAGCGGTGATATCACCCTGGATCACCACGACAGTGCTGGAAAAAATTTATTTGGCTTATTTTTATTATTAATTATCCCTGAAGGACTAAAGAACATCCTGCAGTTGTGGAACATCCCAGGTAAATGATTGAACTCCTGGCCGCATGTAATACCAAACTATTTAGATTAGTCTAATGAAGATAATTATGTAGAAGGATTTCTACAACGAGCATAGATCAATGTAAATCTTTGTAGTTAGGTTCTGTGAAGACACAAACTACTCACATACTAAAAGAATAAAGTTGGCATTTTCCTATTTAGAAATCGGGAAACTGAATTGCTTTAACTTGTGGAAGGCAGCTGCTTCCACAAAGACTAAGGGCCGGTTACACGGCACTGGACAAATAGCGGTCGGTTTATCCGACTGGTATTTTTTCCGGTTTGTGAGCTGTGCACACGGCCGCGGGAGGACGGCTTTTCTCCGTGATTAGCAGAGAAAAGCCCTCCCCCTTCTCATTGACTTGTTCATATTCAGTTTGAAAACCGGACGGAAGAATGAACATGCAATGTTTTTCGGGCAGTGGGGACTGCTGCACGGGTTTTCCATAGAGCCCCGGGTGTTAGTTTGTGGCCGATTTTTCGGACGGTTAGCAAAACCGCAAACCGTCTGAAAAACCGTCTGCAAACCGGTGCAGTGGGGACATGGCCTAAGATTACTGGACACACATTCTTCTCTCCCTGTCATTTATGACGTGACCTTTCAGTATTGAGAGTTTTGAATCTGTTATGCTTTGATTTGTAAGTTATGATACTGGGGTTCATTTCAGAGGTGATGGGGAGAGAGAGATCTGGAAATACAGACTGTGGGAACATTCCAGTTACTGATATGGGTATCACCTGGATTTGTGTCCTATTGCATGGACACACTTCATGCCCAGTAGTGCACTGCCTCTGGATTCTGTGGTCCTGGTTTGTCGCCTCTATGGCCCTTGCATCTGTGGCAGTATCTCAGTTTTATAATTTTGGCTTATAAAAGGGATATATTCCTCCTCCTTTTTACAAATTTTCTTGGGTTTATGTCTCTTTTAGGGTTTGTTCACACGGCTTATTTGGACGCCCAAAACGCTTCCAAAACGCCCCAGTTCATTTAATTGATTCCTATGTAAAACCTCGTTGTAGTTCACACATGATGAGGTTTTTACACGCTTCTTTGGAAGTGCTGAAAAAAAAGTGTCATGTCAATTCTTGAAGCGTGTTTTAGGCGTGGTTTTCAGCGCGTTTTGGCCACGGTTTTTGTAATGGCTATTTATTTGTATGGGTGAAACCCTCATTCAAAACCTCGCCGAGAAACTCCTCTAAAACCTCTTCTGGAGAACCGTGTTTCAGGCAAGGTTTTGTTTCAGGAAACGCTCCGAAAACCTCGTCCAAAACCACGTCCAAATAAGCCGTGTGAACATGCCCTTAGTGTTTTTTTTCTTTTTTTAGTGTTCTTTTTCCAGTCATTCATTTCTAAACTTGTTTAGTGTTTCAAAAGCTAGCCAATAAAACATCTCTGGCTAGTCAATAAAGGTGTCACACCTATAAAGCTATTGTTTTTTTTTTTAACAAAAAATTATTTAACGTTACATAGATTTTGTCAGACTAACACAGTAGCACAAAATTTTCTGCTTTACATTCATCAGCAGTAAAGGAAAGTGTTTTTTTTTTGGAGTAGTCAAATGGTGAAAAGTTTTACTACAAGATGTGGTAATGGCAAAATCAATAATGGATCTTAACAATGGACTAGACATGAATCTTATATGTAATGGTATTCAGAGATACAATTAATTAGATATAAGAATATTTCATCCCGTGAATCAGCACTGCCCTTGTGGAGACAGGAAAAATGATTTTCTTTGTGAGATACAACCAGTCGCTGCAGTTTTGTTTTGCTTTCTTCTGGAATTACTAGATAAATGTGAACACAGACAAACACTAATGTGCTGGTTAATTTCCAGAAAGCTTGTGCTCTTGTCCTACACATTACATATTCTTTTCTTTATTAAGGCCTCGTTCACACGGCTTATTTCAGAACGTATTTACAACGGATTTCCGATGTAAATACGTTCTGAAATCAGTTGAAAATCAGTTGCAAATAAGTGGCACTAAGTGTGAGACGTATTTGTAACCGATTTCCCAACGGATTCACCATCTACAATCATTGTAGGTTGGTGAATCCGTCCGGAAATAATTGACATGTCAATTGTTTTTCCGTCCGGATTGCCGTCGTCAATCCGCGGCGGCAATCCGGAACGGAATTATGCGTGTGTGAACGACGAGCCGTAATTTTCTATTGAAATCAATAGAAAATAGGCTGTGACTTATTTCGGACGGATTTGCCGACGGATTGACGATCGTCAATCCGTCGGCAAATCCGTCCGAAATAAGCCGTGTGAACGAGGCCTTAATGTCAATCCAGAAGTTTACACACAAGCATAGAAAGCATACAATGGGCAGAGTTACTATAGGGCTTGGCGCTTTAAACCTGTAATAAAATGTGTCAAAATTTAGCATATTTTAACACAAACTGGCAGATCTAGTTTTAGACACATTTCCCACTGGTTTGGGACACTTTTTGGGGCTCATCCAAAGGGTGGGAGGGAGTAGAAGGTCCTTGGCTTCAGCAGACAGAGGCATGGCTTAAAAGTGACAATGTAACCCAAATTCTGGTGTGAAAATTTGGAGCAAACTCAGCTAATCGTTAGTACTTCTATTAGACAAGTCTACAAATACTCAAAATGATACATTATTAGACTAGCGTTTAGATAGGGTAAGTAAATCGGTTCCAGCTGTAAACTACCTGTTGTAGTTCTCACCATGCTGTTCAGGCTCCCACTTCCTATTCGGGCTGTGGGTGGTTGTACAGCAGTGGTTGGCATATCACTTCTGCTTTTCTAGCTGAGCTTGTTAGAGGGACATTGGTAATGGAAGGGTACAATACAAGGACAGAAAGCCACAAAGTTCTAAAGCAGGTATCCTCAAAGAGCGGCCCTCCAGCTGTTGGGAAACTACAACTCCCATCAGTCCCACTGTTATAGATTATATAAATGCATGATGGGAGTTGTCATTTCCCAACAGCTGGAGGGCCGCAGTTTGAGGATGCCTGTTCTAAAGGATTATATTTTGTCAGTAAGAAACACTAATAAGCTCCTTTGCTGCTAATAAGACACAGCACAGAGTGAAATCTCCAGGACTTCTAGAGACTGTTAGGCCATGTCTAGTCAACATATGTTAAAATGCGGTCCAAAATCCGATGACATTTCAACATCACTGTACCACATGTTTTTCTTAGTGGGTTCGCGGATTTCCCACTGGCCCAGTACATTGACTGTAAGGGAAGCCAACGGGAATCTGGTGAAAGATAGAGCATGTTTTAAAATCCGCTTGAATCCGGTGATGTGTAGAGTACTGCACAGATTGTCTGTTGCAGTCTATGGGGCACTGATTACAGTCAGATTTTCAGTGGATACAAAAAAATGAATCCTTTGAAGACACAGCTTTAGAGAACAGAGAGAGGTTGTCGGTAACCAGGGGAATCTTGTGTACACAAGCAGGAGATAAGAACTACCCTAGCTCTGAAAAAAACCAGAACAGCAATGTATTTAGTAGTAGTCTTTATTTACCTTACATATTTAAAGCTAATCATTGTGGTGAGCTACTAGATTTCAGTCCTCCTCCAAGCACTGTCTTATTTTCACATGGTTCCCACTTCTTTAATGAGCAATTAAACTAAGACACTATCAAGAAATTGCTCTTCATCATGTTAGCAATAAATATAGCATTAGGGAGTGGTGATAAATATACTCTAGAAAAGAGGAAGACTAGCTGACAGCTGAGAAAACTATACGTTACACCCAAATCCCAGGGGGCATAACTGTTCTCAAGGGTCACACTGTACAGTCATATGAAAAAGTTTGGGCACCCCTATTAATCTTAATCATTTTTAGTTCTAAATATTTGGGTGTTTGCAACAGCCATTTCAATTTGATATATCTAATAACTAATGGACACAGTAATATTTCCGGATTGAAATGAGGTTTATTGTACTAACACAAAATGTGCAATATTAGTTATTAGATATATATAATTGAAATGGCTGTTGCAAACACCCAAATATTTAGAACTAAAAATGATTTAGATTAATAGGGGTGCCCAAACTTTTTCATATGACTGTATGTAACAGAACCTATCCAATTCAGTGTCACACTGGGTCTCTTATTATTCAGTATGTCAGGCATTTGAATTCCCCATCTGACTTCAGAGCATTTTAAACTCACATTCTAAGTTTAACAGTGGTTCCAAGAGCTGATTTCAGTACAAGCTGGTTAACAACCAGATTAGCTACATTTTCTGCATTACTTGTTTGATAAAAGTCTCCTGAACTGTTGGATTCCCAAGCTAAGGAGCCCCAAGTATAGTATCTCTATGCTATGAAATGCTACACTGTGGTTTTATTTTCCAAGACAATAGAATCTTAAAATCTTCTATGTAAAACCTATTAAGGAACATCAGGGAACTAATTATAATTTGCTGGACTATAGCAAATAATATATCCTGCTTCATCTGTACTTTATACTGTGGCTGATAATAGTCCACTAAATGGACTGCATAGTGTTTCAACTAAACCATTATTGAGTAATTCCCAGGTTTAAAACTACAGGGATTAAAGGAGCAAATACAACCACAGCGGATCCAATATCAAGTCTGAACATGTTACTTTACATATACGGCTAAAGAGCTTTCTATTAAATCCAAGAAATTCAGACAGATCCACAACAGGTATAGATGTCACTACCTATCACACCCAGTATTTACCACCTACAGTGGGAAAACAAAGTATTTAATCAGCCCCCAATTGTGCAAGTTCTCCCACTTAAAAAGATGAGAGAGGCCTATAATTGACATCATAGGTCGACCTCAACTATGAGAGGCAAAATGAGAAAACAAATCCTGAAAATCACATTGGTCTGGTTTGGAAAGAATTTATTTGCAAATTATGGTGGAAAATAAGTATTTAGTCAATAACAAAAGTTCATCTCAATACTTTGTTATATATCCTTTATTGGCAATGAGGTCAAACTTTTTCTGTAAGTCTTCACAAGGTTGGCACACACTGTTGCTGGTATGTTGGCCCATTCCTCCATGCAGATCTCCTCTAGAGCAGTGATGTTTTGGGGCTGTCACTGGGCAACACGGACTTTCAACTCCCTCCAAAGGTTTTCTATGGGGTTGAGATCTGGAGACTGGCTAGGCCACTCCAGGACCTTGAAATGCTTCTTACGAAGCCACTCCTTCGTTACCCTGGTGGTGTGCCTGGGATCATTGTCATGCTGAAAGACTCAGCCACATTTCATCTTCAATGCCGTTGCTGATGGAAGGAGGTTTGCACTGGCCCCATTCATTCTTTCATGTACACGGATCAGTCATCCTGGTCCCTTTGCAGAGAAACAGCCCCAAAGCATGATGTTGCCACCCCCATGCTTCACAGTAGGTATGGTGTTCTTTGGATGCAACTCAGCATTCTCTCTCCTCCAAACACGACGAGTTGTGTTTCTACCAAACAGTTGTACTTTGGTTTCATCTGACCATATGACATTCTCCCAATACTCTTCTGGATCATCCAAATGCTCTCTAGCAAACTTCAGACGGGCCCGGACATGTACTGGCTTAAGCAGGGGGACACATCTGGCACTGCAGGATCTGAGTCACTGGCGGTGTAGTGTGTTACTGAAGGCAGCCTTTGTTACATTGGTCCCAGCTCTCTGCAGGTCATTCACTAGGTCCCCCCATGTGGTTCTGAGAATTTTGCTCACCATTCTGGTGATCGTTTTGACCCCACGGGGTGAGATCTTGCGTGGAGCCCAGATGGAGGGAGATTATCAGTGGTCTTGAATGTCTTCCATTTTCTGGTTATTGCTCCCACAGTTGATTTCTTCATACCCAGCTGCTTGCCTGTTGCAGATTCAGTCTTCCCAGCCTGGTGCGGGCTACAATTTTGTTTCTGGTGTCCTTCGATAGCTCTTTAGTCTTCACCATAGTGGAGTTTGGGTGTGACTGTTTGAGGTTGTGGACAGCTGTCTTTTATACTGATAAGTTCAAACAGCTGCTATTACTATAGGTAATGAGTGGAGGACAGAGGAGCCTCTAAAAGAAGAAGTTACAGGTCTGTGAGAGCCAGAAATCTTGCTTGTTTGTAGGTGACCAAATACTTATTTTCCACCATAATTTGCAAATAATTTTTTTCCAAATCAGACAATGTGATTTTCTGGATTTGTTTTCTAATTTTCTCTCTCATAGTTGAGGTCGACCTCTGATGTCAATTACAGGCCCCTCGCATCTTTGTAGTGGGAGAACTTGCACAATTGGTGGCGGACTAAATACTTTTTTCACCACTGTATACATCTAAAGCAATTCTCAGAGTCAGACCTGCTACACTGTGACAGTTATATACTTCATCATAAAACACTTCCACAATGTTTTTTCTGATGCAAGAGAAAAGTTAGATCATATTATCCACAAATATTACCATAAATGACTCAAGGGAGGTCTTATTATATTACTTTTGTAGTATAAATTGTATTAAAATAACAATAGTATACATTTCTGTAACAAAATGAACAAAAGGGGAACACATTTTTCTGTTGGTAGTTGCTCTCAGGAAACTAATTTAGGAAGGAAACAGGATTGTGAAACTAAATGTCTCCATAAGCAATGTAAAGTGGCCAACCCATGTACACAACCCCTCTGTGGTTCTGTGTCCCCATTTATATATATACCTCATAGCATAAACAACAACAACATGTTCTGCACCACATTACAATGTTCATGTACAAAACATATTTTAGAACGTAATCAGGAGACAAGGGAGGACCCTGCCTGTAAGCGGTTACATTTCAGTGCAGGGGTGACTACATTGTTCGACTCCCAATCAGTGCCTGGTAGTTGGCTGACAACTGCTCCCCTATAAATAATAACCTTGAAGAGGATGTTTAAGCTGACATATTGTTTTAGTGAATATATTTGTTCCCTATGAAATAAAAGTTTTGGAGCATTTTTATTTATTGTGCTGATCTATTGTTATTCCTCCTGGAAATCTATGAGACAAATGACAAGTGAATGTTACCGTTTTTCTTGTCAGAAGTTGGTGCCCCTACACACTCTGTCATTAAAGGGGTTGTCTCGCTACAATGATTGGGTTTTAATTAAAAGATCTTTAAAAAACAAGCAGCTTTGCAATATATGTTCATTACAAATGTCCTACTGATTTTGAGTTAGCCCTGTTAGCAGGAGTGTATCAGCTCCTCAAATCTCTATAGCAGCCGACCTGTTGATCCTTATCTTACTGGCTGTCAGGTCTTTATGACTCCTCAGTCTTTGAAGACAGGTCGGAGCAGAGAGCCTCTCCCGCACAGAATGCTTCTGTAGTGCAGGGAGGGGGAGGGAGGACTCTGGCATCTGTGTCCATGCTGCCTGGATTAACCCTGTGTGTCCCTGCTTCCTCCTGCTCTCTACACAGATAGATGTGACAGCAGTGACCCTGTCTGTTACTATAATCATGATGTGTCTTTGGAACTGTGACTATACTAATACTATACAGATCAGGCATGTGAATACTTTATGCTCTCCTGTATTAGTGAGACATCCCGAGTATAGTAACACTTCCCTTGTTGTTGCTGGAGATGTGGAGACTTGTAAGCTAAGCAGGGGATATAGGAACACTTGCATCCTCTCTGCTCTGTCAGCACACCACTTAACATTCCTCTCTACACTCATAGATCAGCCCTCTCCTGTAACAGACCTAGGCAGGCACACACAGGGTGAACTCTGGCAGCAAACCCCCCCCCCCCCCCCGTATAGAAATTACGTAGCTGCCTGTGTGCTGATGGGAGGGGGGGGAGAGGGAGCAGAAGAGACAGACCAAGAAACACGCCCCTCAGTTCAACTTACCAGGCTCACTGACAGGCTGAAAGCTCGTAATGAGACAACTCCTTTAAGTCGATGCTGACAGTGTTATCACATACTACTTTGACAATGGGAAGGGTAACACCTGATTTTTACATTACAGTACACTTTCATGGTACTGAGAACAAATCATTTTATAGGTAATATAAAGACATTTCAAAGAGCTGCTGTCCACATGTAGTTCTATGACATCACTTCCACGTATTAATACAGCATACAGTTACTGAAGGGGACTAAAGAGAGGCAACTGGAAAAGGCAACAGCAAAAACATTGGACAACCAGAGAGGTCAGGAGGTTGGAGGGTCATATTTGCCTGTCACTGTGATGTGGGGCATCTGTGGCTGTCACTATTATGTGAGGCGTCTGTGGCTGTCACTGTTATTTGGGGCGTCTGTGACTGTCACTATTATGTGGGGCATCTGTGACTGTCACTATTATGTGGGGCGTCGGTGTCTGTCACTATTATGTGAGGTGTCTGTGACTGTCACTGTTATGTGAGGTATCTGTGACTGTCACTATTATGTGGGGCGTCTGTGGCTGTCACTGTTATGTGGGGCGTCTGTGGCTGTCACTATTATGTGGGGCGTCTGTGGCTGTCACTGTTATGTGGGGCGTCTGTGGCTGTCACTGTTATGTGGGGCGTCTGTGGCTGTCACTGTTATGTGGGGCATCTGTGACTGTCACTATTATGTGGGGCGTCTGTGACTGTCACTATTATGTGGGGCGTCTGTGACTGTCACTGTTATGTGGGGCGTCTGTGGCTGTCACTGTTATGTGGGGCGTCTGTGGCTGTCACTGTTATGTGGGGCGTCTGTGGCTGTCACTGTTATGTGGGGCATCTGTGACTGTCACTGTTATGTGGGGTGTCTGTGGCTGTCACTGTTATGTGGGGCGTCTGTGGCTGTCACTATTATGTGGGGCGTCTGTGGCTGTCACTGTTATGTGGGGCGTCTGTGGCTGTCACTGTTATGTGGGGCGTCTGTGGCTGTCACTGTTATGTGGGGCGTCTGTGGCTGTCACTATTATGTGGGGCATCTGTGGCTGTCACTGTTATGTGGGGCGTCTGTGGCTGTCACTGTTATGTGGGGCGTCTGTGGCTGTCACTGTTATGTGGGGCGTCTGTGGCTGTCACTGTTATGTGGGGCGTCTGTGGCTGTCACTATTATGTGGGGCATCTGTGACTGTCACTGTTATGTGGGGCATCTGTGACTGTCACTGTTATGTGGGGCGTCTGTGACTGTCACTGTTATGTGGGGCGTCTGTGACTGTCACTGTTATGTGGGGCGTCTGTGGCTGTCACTGTTATGTGGGGCATCTGTGGCTGTCACTGTTATGTGGGGCATCTGTGACTGTCACTGTTATGTGGGGCGTCTGTGGCTGTCACTATTATGTGGGGCATCTGTGGCTGTCACTATTATGTGGGGCATCTGTGGCTGTCACTGTTATGTGGGGCGTCTGTGGCTGTCACTATTATGTGGGGCATCTGTGGCTGTCACTATTATGTGGGGCATCTGTGGCTGTCACTGTGATGTGGGGAATCTGTTGCTGTCACTATTATATGGGGCATCTGTGGCTGTCACTGTTATGTGGGGCATCTGTGGCTGTCACTGTTATGTGGTGCGTCTGTGGCTGTCACTATTATGTGGGGCGTCTGTGGCTGTCACTATAATGTGGGGCATCTGTGGCTGTCACTGTTATGTGGGGCGTCTGTGGCTGTCACTATTATGTGGGGCATCTGTGGCTGTCACTATTATGTGGGGCGTCTGTGGCTGTCACTGTTATGTGGGGCGTCTGTGACTGTCACTGTTATGTGGAGCGTCTGTGGCTGTCACTATTATGTGAGGTGTCTGTGACTGTCACTGTTATGTGGGGCATCTGTGGCTGTCACTATTATGTGGGGCATCTGTGGCTGTCACTATTATGTGGGGCGTCTGTGACTGTCACTGTTATGTGGGGCGTCTGTGACTGTCACTGTTATGTGGGGCGTCTGTGACTGTCACTATTATGTGGGGCATCTGTGGCTGTCACTATTATGTGGGGCGTCTGTGGCTGTCACTGTTATGTGGGGCGTCTGTGGCTGTCACTATTATGTGGGGCGTCTGTGGCTGTCACTGTTATGTGGGGCGTCTGTGGCTGTCACTATTATGTGGGGCGTCTGTGGCTGTCACTATTATGTGAGGCGTCTGTGGCTGTCACTGTTATGTGGGGCATCTGTGGCTGTCACTATTATGTGGGGCATCTGTGGCTGTCACTGTTATGTGGGGCATCTGTGGCTGTCACTATTATGTGGGGCATCTGTGGCTGTCACTATTATGTGAGGTGTCTGTGACTGTCACTGTTATGTGGGGCATCTGTGGCTGTCACTATTATGTGGGGCATCTGTGGCTGTCACTATTATGTGAGGTGTCTGTGACTGTCACTGTTATGTGGGGCATCTGTGGCTGTCACTATTATGTGGGGCATCTGTGGCTGTCACTATTATGTGAGGTGTCTGTGGCTGTCACTGTTATGTGGGGCGTCTGTGGCTGTCACTGTTATGTGGGGCATCTGTGACTGTCACTATTATGTGGGGCGTCTGTGACTGTCACTGTTATGTGGGGCATCTGTGGCTGTCACTATTATGTGGGGCGTCTGTGACTGTCACTGTTATGTGGGGCGTCTGTGGCTGTCACTGTTATGTGGGGCATCTGTGGCTGTCACTGTTATGTGGGGCGTCTGTGGCTGTCACTGTTATGTGGGGCGTCTGTGGCTGTCACTGTTATGTGGGGCGTCTGTGGCTGTCACTGTTATGTGGGGCGGCTGTGACAGTCACTGTTATGTGAGGTGTCTGTGGCTGTCACTATTATGTGAGGTGTCTGTGGCTGTCACTGTTATGTGGGGCGTCTGTGGCTGTCACTGTTATGTGGGGCATCTGTGGCTGTCACTGTTATGTGGGGCGTCTGTGGCTGTCACTGTTATGTGGGGCGTCTGTGACTGTCACTATTATGTGGGGCGTCTGTGGCTGTCACTATTATGTGAGGTGTCTGTGACTGTCACTGTTATGTGGGGTGTCTGTGACTGTCATTATTATGTGAGGTGTCTGTGACTGTCACTGTTATGTGGGGCATCTGTGGCTGTCACTATTATGTGAGGTGTCTGTGACTGTCACTGTTATGTGGGGCGTCTGTGGCTGTCACTGTTATGTGAGGTGTCTGTGGCTGTCACTGTTATGTGGGGCGTCTGTGACTGTCACTGTTATGTACAGTTTGTAAATAGATTGGCATAAGAGAGAAATTCACATAAACACTCAAATCAATAATAAGTAATAGAAAATAGGCTGATTTGTTGGTGATAAGTAATTCATTTGGATCTTACTTAATAAAAGAGGTTTTTCTGCACTTTTGTTCATTAGAATTATCCTGAACATCCTAAGCAATAAGAATCCATAGATCAATGTGCATGAGGGAGGTTCACAGTCACCATAATCACACTTCTGTCCTGGTCCATGCCCATTGAGAATTCAGATTTCTCATAATTTGACAAGTCTTTCACTCAGGCCCTTATAAACCTTATAGGAAACTACTCCTGTAGACATCTTTGGAAGGGGGTAGCGGTGACTCCTGTACAATTTCTAACCATTCATCCTGAAGTTTGACTTCCAGAGATGCTCCTCACTCAGCAGCTCAGATGGCATTGATATAGCGATGGGTGGAGACATAACACCTGCGGCAACAGAAGGTTCCCACCGCTGAGGTGACCTGAAGAATACGCTCTTTGATGCAGGCAGTTTCTTAATGTGACAAATAGTGACAAACGAGAAGTAACAAATTCATATCAAATGATACAACATTGAGTGATTCTCTCTATCAACCCCAGCTTTACATCTGTATATAAGCTGCCCCTACAAAGGGAAGACATAACACTTATACTGTGCCCTATCCTATGTATTATAGGATCTCAGGCAGTCTCATCTTCAAAAGCGACCTGTGACTAACAACCTCCTAAACTGATTCTTGTCTTCTACAGTGCACACGTCATGAAGCTAATCCTAGAAATTGTGTTGTGATGTCATTTGATCTTAGGCAAAAATTACTGTACATAATGTTAGAAATGCCGGAGTTTCTGCAAGACAAAAATTCTGAAATAACAAATATTACTCTAAAGTGAACTTTTTGCAGGCAGTGAAGAAAGGGCGACAAGTGAGAATGGGGCTGTGCCGGTTTTCTGGCGTTAAAAAGCTGTCGTAGCCCTGTTCTATAGATGTATGAACAGTCACATTCCAAACTCTGGTGCAATAAGTGCATGTGCAGCACCCTTTAATGTACCAAAGATTTGGGGCGTTCTGGGGGTGTCGCAACACATTCATAGAATTATACACATTTATGGTTCTTTTAAATCTAGGCGCAGAACAGTTAGAACAGCCAGACCAGGGTAAAGGTGGTGCCTGAGCCAGACTTGGGGTATTGGCTCTACACTGCCCTGTATGTATGACCTGCAGAAAAACAGCCAGACCAGGGTAAAGTGGTGCCTGAGCCAGACTTGGTATTTGGCTCTACACTGCCCTGTATGTATGACCAGCAGAAGAACAGCCAGACCAGGGTAAAGGTGGTGCCTGAGCCAGACTTGTGGTATTAGCTCTACACTGCCCTGTATGTATGACCTGCAGAAGAACAGCCAGACCAGGGTAAAGGTGGTGCCTGAGCCAGACTTGTGGTATTGGCTCTACACTGCCCTGTATGTATGACCTGCAGAAGAACAGCAGACCAGGGTAAAGGTGGTGCCTGAGCCAGACTTGGGGTATTGGACTACACTGCCCTGTATGTATGACCTGCAGAAGAAACAGACCAGGTAAAGGTGGTGCTGAGCCAGACTTGTGGTATTGGCTCTACACTGCCCTGTATGTATGACCTGCAGAAGAACAGCCAGACCAGGGTAAAGGTGTGCCTGAGCCAGACTTGTGGTATTGGCTCTACACTGCCCTGTATGTATGACCTGCAGAAGAACAGCCAGACCAGGTAAAGGTGGTGCCTGAGCCAGACTTGTGGTATTGGACTACACTGTCCTTATGTATGACCTGCAGAAGAACAGCCAGACCAGGGTAAAGGTGGTGCCTGAGCCAGACTTGTGGTATTGGCTCTACACTGCCCTGTATGTATGACCTGCAGAAGAACAGCCAGACCAGGGTAAAGGTGGTGCCACCAGACTTGTGGTATTGGCTCTACACTGCCCTGTATGTATGACCTGCAGAAGAACAGCCAGACCAGGGTAAAGGTGGTGCCTGAACCAGACTTGTGGTATTGGCTCTACACTGCCCTGTATGTATGACCTGCAGAAGAACAGCCAGACCAGGGTAAAGGTGGTGCCTGAGCCAGACTTGTGGTATTGGCTCTACACTGCCCTGTAGTATGACCTGCAGAGAACAAGCAGACCATGGTAAAGGTGGTGCCTGAGCCAGACTTGTGGTATTGGCTCTACACTGCCCTGTATGTATTGACCTGCAGAAGAACAGCCAACCATTAAAGTGGTGCTTCTGACCATGACCTTAGAGTATTTAACTGCACCTGATGTATGACCTGCAGAAGAACAGCTTCATACATTCTGGTGCATTCTACATGGCCTTAAAGCTATTTAGAACTGACCTGTCAGCGCCAATGTCCATACATGTCGCTCAGTGTGTCAGTAAAAGATGTCCTACCCCCAAGATTATTCCACCCCTACCACTTCGGGGTGACTCGGTGAAAGCTCCAGTGATCATAATCAGCAATGTTTAACTCTAAAGCGCCACTGAGATTTAGGAAAAATAGGACTTGAACACTTACTATTGTTATGTGCCAGGCTCAGGGAATAGTGGCTGCTGGTTGGCTCATCTTCCCCACTATGATTGATAGGCCTATATTTATAGGGAAAAACCTGTCAATCATAGTGAGGTGGAAGAAGCTGGTGAGATGCTTCTTCCTGAGCCCGGCATGACCTAGCACTGGAGCTATACTTTCTGGAAATCACAGCTTTGTGTTAGAGTTACACATAGCTGATTATGGTCGTCCAAATTGTTACTAAGTCCTTCTTTTTCATGTTCTCGGTGACAGGTTCCTTTTAAGTTTTTAAATTCATGCAATTCCACTAATGCTTTCCCTAGAAACCGTAATAATATTTTGAATGAGTCTCAGCAGGCTAAGCCTGGAAATAGTTGCAGAAATAGAGGATACTGTTATGAGCCTACCAATAATGGTTTTATCTTTCCTACATTTTCTTATAGCTGCCTCCACTTTAGATCACTCCAAGCTGAGTAACTGGCAACAACAGCCTGTAAATGTATTTCTGACATCGAAACGTCCTCCCTGTGTAGAGGAGCTTCATCAAGAAGCTGAGCTCAACCTACAGAGTCTACTTCAAGGTAAGAGAAACTATCTGCACTCAATATGTCATTTTAATATGTTGGTAACATTGTGTACTCATCGGTCATCTGCAAAAACGTACTATTTATGTCCTCATGTAGCATATAGAATCTGCTGATCCTGGTTTATAATCTCAGAACAGGACAACTCAAAGCTTGGCGTCCTAAGCTTCTTGCCATCTTGTACGAGAAAAGTACGACCCTCTATCCATTATCCCTCAAAAACTGGTATTGTTGGTGTAACTGTGGATGAAGGGAGTCTTGTGCATGTTCACAAAGACTCTAGGAAAGGTATACAGAGATAGCTTGAGCTAGTCCGCCTCTTCTCGTGGCTCCTGCTGGGACTGCCTGTATGGTATACAGTAAGCAGGATACATATCTTTTGCAAGTGGAAAAATACTAACACCTTAAGCCGAACGCTTGAAAAGTACTTAATGAGCAGCACATTTATTTTAGTTTTTGCCTCCTTGCGTTTCAAAAGTCGCAACTTTTTTTATTTTTTCAATGGCGCTGTTGTATGAGGCCTCGTTTTATTTGGGACAAGTTGTACTTTCAGGGGGAATAGTTTAAATTCACTTATAAACTATTGCAGAATTTTTTTCAATTTTTTTTGTTTTTTTGAACATGTGTAGGTTTTTTGTGTGTGTAATGTATGCACAATTTATTTTTTATTAAATATTTATTTTTATTTTATTATTTATTTTATTTACTTTTCTACACTTTTTTTGTTTTTTACTTTTTTATCTCATGAAGGGATAACTGTTTTACATTTTTTTTTACACTTAGTAATGTATTAGTATATTCATGTATGCTAATACATTATAATCTGTGTCAGATTGACACAGGCAGCAATCAGGGCAGCACACAGTGTGCCCTGATTGCTGCCTTCTTACAGACAGCCCTGGGGCTACTCTAGGTCCCCAGTTCTAACTGTGCAGCCATTCCCTAAGCTCTGTGGGGTCACCGGAGTCCCGATCACCCGACAAAGCAGGGGAAAGCCCTTTGAATACACTGCCAGTCACGAACCATGGCAATCAAAGGGTTCAGCGATGGGGAGCAGATGTTTCCCCTACTTCCCAGTGCTTGCAAAGGCTGCTCTGGGATCAGGGCTGTCAAAAGTCGGTGGGCGGTCGTTAAGAGGTCAAAGGGGTTGTCTAGGTAATATCTTTATGTTTTACTTAGGATATTGTTGGTGTTTTAAAATCCCCCCAAAAAGGTATACTTACCTGTTCTCACACCTTGAATCCAGTGATGCGCTGTCATCACTCTCCACCAGTCTTCTATTGAATGGGATTTCACCGATATACTCACTGACTAGCTGTAGTGGTCACATAATACTAGCTGATGTCACTATTCAGAGCACTTACTTCTGAAGGATGACATCAGCTAATAGCATGTGACCACTACAGCCAATCAGTGTCCACCAATAGCACATGATCGCAGAGAGAGGATGGTGCATCACTGGATCCAAGGTGAGATGAATAGTGTTTATTTTAAAATGATATCAATATCCATATTAAAAATAAAAATATTACCTGGACGACCCCTTTAAGTTCACTATATTACATAAATATGCTACAAATTGCTACAAACATAAGCAAGAATGGATTGGATACATTTTAGCTTTAGAAAATCCTTAAACGTACTATTGTCTTATAACAGACGTAATCAGTCTTAAGATTTGGCTACACCAGAAGTTTCTCAAGTGAATTTCATAAGTGAAATCAGGGTAACATGCAATATATTAGACAATGTCTTAAAGGGGTTTTGCCACAATCTAATTGTATACCTCCTGCATCCAGCTCTTCAGCTCTGTGTGCTCAGAAGGGGGCGTGTGTGATTTGTTTGAATTGCATATCATGTGACCCAGCAGGATGACATAACCAGGCCTTTCCTCTCTCTAGTGAAAGAAATGTCTGTTTATGTAAAGCATTGTAAGTAGCTGAGAGGTAAAGTTTTTTGCTTCACAGCACAAGGGTCCTAGGTTCAAATCCCTGCAGGAACCAAACCTGTGTTGTTGTTTTTTTTCTCTTTATCAATGCACAGACCTCATTGAGGTTTCTTTTTTATTTATTTGCACTGTTTGACTAATTACTAAGAAGGACAGAGGACAGGAGTAGAATGACAGAACCCGGGGTTTGAACACTCAGTTGCTGCCCGAGAGGAGAGGTGATGTCTGAGCATGTCTGACCAGGAGTGAGGAGCTCTCAGCCCTGGTCGTATCCCCTGGAGACGAGCTGTAAACAATGGATCACTAAAGGAGCAGCTAAAACAAAAACGGTCCAGAATTTTTAATAATGATGAATGGTGAAAATGTTTTATTTCATTTGCATGCTTCCCACGTCAATTTTACTTCGTGGCAAAACCCCTTTTAAGTGCATAGAGTGGGCATTTGTGGGCAGGACAACATCTATCAATGTAGCATCAGTCCTGAATCAAGAGAATCATTTACAATAGCATGGATTTCTTTACCTAAGACCGGAACATTTAAGGAATGAGAAACGGCCACCCCCTAGAATAGCACACACTGTCCAGGGATTCTTGATGAATATACCAGCAGGTACACACATCGATGGCTTTGCTGCAGTATAAATATTAGCACATTTCCCACTCGTTACATGTGCGCTACAGACCCCGTCTCTTCACAAAGAATTTGCAGGAAACTAACTACTGTAGTTTCCTGTGTTAGCACAGCTCTCAGCCATGGTAATGACTCTCTCGGGGGACTCTGTGTTAAGGACACAAGCCACATTTCTTCCTTTCTCACCAATACAGTCAGCAATTTTTCCAATTAGTAAACCTGCCAAGAGGTCTCATTCACATCCTAGCCGCGCAGTAAATCTCTCCTTTGTTTTAACTTTACTATATATTTCACCTAATGTTCTACAGGGACATCATAAAAGAGAATAGTTTGAAACTTAGGAGCCATTAGAACCAGATGTGTTATATGGACCGCCAATTGGACAACCCAAAAACTTAATAAAATAAATCCCATACCCCAAAAACATAGCATCTATAGCATGAGAATACATCACATTGCAAAAAAACAAAAAATATATTCTTGAAAACCGGTCATCCCAGTGTAACTATTGGCCTATTGCTACATTTTTATGCATAGCATCCAAGAACACAGTAGATACGCAAAGACCTTCTAGTTATATATTTCACATATAGATGAAGAAAACTTAACTTGACATTATAAAAGGTTGTCCAGGAAACTTACCTCCGCTGCTGTGCTGTGTGCTTCCAATACGTCCACACTACCAGGTATTATCTCCTGACATAGAGGAGAAGGTTGGAAATGCCCACTCAACCGATCACTGACCACAGTGGTGACCTGCCTTGGCCAGTGATTGCCTAAGTGGGCATTCCCAGCCATTTCCAGTAAAGTACCAGAAAGCAGAGACTGGGCCTGGCCATGCCAGAATAGAAGCTACACGATAGTGAGAAGGTAAGTAGCTTTCATTTATTTTTTTATATGGTAGCCTGTTTTACATGAAAGTAATTATTTCCACACAACTCCACTATCTGGCTACACAGGATCATGAATCAGCAAACCTTTAACTGACACAAAGCACAGCACGTGCTAAGAAAGTTCACTGCATCATGATTTATGATGTGTTCAATGTCAACTTACAGTTTACTACATCCGTACAACAACCAAGCAGACCTCAGATCTGTTATATGAGACTGTTTAACAGGGTTTTTGCAGACTAAAAAGTCTTATGGTCCGTCCACATGACAAGCATTTCAAGTCAGAATCTATGCAGATTCTGACTTGAAATACACATCTTAAAGGGAACGTGTCACATAGGTTCTGCCCCCCTTGCTGAGGACAGCACAAGCTAGTGTCAGACCTGCTGTTTCCAGCACTGTGTCCCTTATTCTGTAAGATGCAGCAGTTTTAGAGCATTTACCCCTCAAATCTTATTCATAAGCAGGTGTTGGCCCCACCCACCTGGCAGTTATTCACATGTTTCTACCTATTCAAAGTAATAGGTTTATCAGTTGAGGTGGGAGGGGCTAGGCTCAGGTGGGCGAGGTTTGAAAAAAACTGACTCTTTGAATGACTCTTTTTTGGCTGAAAACTGCAGATTTGAGCATTAAATACTCGAAAACTATAGCATCTTACAGAATAAGGGGCACAGCGCTGGAAACAGCATGTCTGTCACAGCAAGGGAGGCATAACCTATGTGACAGGTTCCCTTTAAACTAAATGTAAACTCATTCCCATTGACCCATTGAATAGAAAATATGTGTTGTAGTCTATACAGCATGTATTTTTGGAGGTTGGTTCTTAAGCATAAAAACTTTGAACATGTTCAATCGTCTGCAGTATTTCACATCGACTCTGCATCCAAAACCCCAGAGATGAATGGGACTCATTTTCTGATATCAAAATATCGTGAAAATTTGAAAAATTTGCCATTTTCTAAGTTCAAAAATTTCTGCATGTAAGACATAGTTATTCCACTCAAAATAGTTCATTACCAGCATCTACTGAAGGTTGGCATAATTTTTTAACTGTCTTTTTTTCTACGACATTAGGGGGCTTAGAAATTTTGTAGTAATTTTTCACATTTTCAAGAAGATTTGCAACATAGATTTCTTTAGGGACCAGTCCAGTTTTGATGTGGCTTTAAGTGGCCTGCATGCTAGGCACCCCCATAAATGACTGTATCTAAGAAACTACACCCCTTAAAGTATTCTAAACTGTGTTTAGGAATTTGTTAACTCATTAGGTATTTCACAGAAATTAAAGCAATTTTTATCCATTATTCACAGGAAAACATAGATGATACCAGGGAAATGCAACTCAACATTGATTCCTCCAATTCTTCAGTGTTTAGAGATATCCCATATGTGGCCTTAGTGCGCTATTTGGCTCAACCACAAGCCTCAGAATAGGAGGAGCACCTACTGGACTTTGGCGTCTCATTTTCATTACGATTTTATTTAGGTGCCAGTACAGGTTTGTGGACACCCTAAGGTGCTAAAACTTAATAAACTCCTCTAAAAAGACCCCATATTGGAAACTACGCCCCTTAAGGAATATATCCAGGGGTGTAGTGAGTACATCGACCCCACAGGAGTTACACAAATTTTTAGCAATAGAAATTGAAAATGAAAAAAATAATCTTTTTCTAACAATCTGCAATTTTAGCTGAAAGTGTTTAATTTTCAGAAGGAATCCTGGAGAAAAAGCACTCCAAATTTTTTTATGCAATTTCAGCAATTTCCTAAATGTAGGTGTAAACTTTTGCGCATGGCAGGGCATACAAGGAAGGGAGCGCTATTTGGCTTTTGGAGCGCCGATTTCGGTGGGTGCCATGTTGCATTTGTAAACTCTCCAAGGTACCAGAACAGTTGAAATCTTCCAGAAGTCACCCTATTTTTGATCCATCACCTTTCATGGATCTCATCTAGGGCTGTATTGTGCATTTTGATGTTCCATAGTTTTTTTAGCATTGGGCCGTGAAAAACGGGGACCAAAATACAGTTCCACTATTGATTTTTGGGCTTCAATTTTCCAGCGTTCGCCGTGCAGTGTATGTGACAGGATAACTCTACTATGGGGGTCGGAACAATAGCAATGATATAAATTTTATATAGTTTTTTTATATTTTATAATTTTTACACAATAGAAATGCGTTTATAAAAAAAAATGCGTTTTTAGGTCTTCATAGCCATAACTTTTTTATTTTTCTGTATACGGAGCTGATTATGGGCTTGCTTTTTGTGGATGAGTTGACGTTTTTATTGGTACCATTATGGGGTACATATGACGCTTTGATCTATTTTTAATAAGGTTTTTGTGAGGCGTTTTGAACAAAACACAGCAATCCTGGTGGTGACTTTTTACAGTGGTCACCATACTGTATAAATGACATCCTAGCTTTACTCAGCAGGTCGATACGATTACAGCGATACATAATTTGTATATTTTTTGTATGTTTGTTATGTTTTACTGCTTTTACACAATAAAAAGCCTGTTTATTCAAAAAGAAAAACATGTTTTAGCATCGTCATAGTCTGAGACCCATAACTTTTTTCGCTTTCTTTGTACCATGCCACGTATAGGCTTGTTTTTTGTGGGATGAGTTGACATTTTTATTGGTATCATTTTTGCTTTTAAAAATTTTTTTGGGAAGACAGAGTGAAGAAAATATTGCAGTCCTATTAGTGTTTATTTTTAACAAGGCTCACCATGCAGTATACGTGACAAGTTAGTTTTACTGTGGATCGATACGATTATGGAGATACACAAAGCGTTTTACAAAAAAGTAACTATATTTATGCATTGCTATCTGCTGATAACCATAACTTTTTTATTTTTACATATACAGAGCTGTGTAAGCTTTTTTTTGTAGCAAGATGAACTGAAGCTTTAATTGGTACCACTTTATATGAGTTTTTGATTGCTTTTTATTCCATTTTATGTGCTGCAGGATGAACAAAAATGGGGGGAAAGGGCAATGTACTTTTTTTTACTTTTTCAAATTTTTTTTTTACTTTTCCCCATAGAGGACTTGTATCAGTGATCTTCAAATCACTGATACAATAGACAGCAGTACATAGCAGAACTGCTAAGTGCTGGTCTCTATGGTAACTGTCACTCACTATGCTCGGTCATGCCCACAGGGCACTGCTGGTCATGGTGACGTCACACACAGACAGCCCGGAAGCTTTTATAAAGCTTCCGGGTGGTCAGGTAAGCAGCCAGCAGTTGCGATCATGCTGCGGCTGCTCCGAGGGAAGACAGAAGGATCCATGCCAGGATCTGGTGGGCACTCAAGCTCAGGACGTACCGGTATGTCCATTTGCATGAAGTCACTTCCTGCTAGTACATAACAGTACATCCCATGTCAGGAAGGGGTTAAAAGAGTATCACCTCCCTTAAATGTGCCTGGGGTTGTGCGGCATTCATCATCATCTGGTTCGACAGAGATTTACTTACAATGAAGCGGTCATCAGTGTGTGATGAAGCCAAAGAGCGTCCACTTCTTTGCCTTTCTGTGACTCTTCCAGTCTCTCTGTATCTCTGTTGCAACCTGCTGATGACACTTTGTGACACTCTACACTCAGTGGCCACTTCCTTCTGAGAGCATCTTGCTTGAAGCCTCACAATGGCGAGGCATTGTTAACCAATTGTACAGTGTTGTCTTAGTCTCATGATGTCAAAATGTGAACAGCATGATGAGGAGGACTATTTAAATCCCAATTCAAACTGATCCCCTAAATTTATTGTGCAATTCAGGGATCAAACACCTGTTGTGAATTTTGCAACTAAGCTCCTTGTTAGAAATCAGAACATTTGGACATATGCATCTAAAGTTAAGAGATAGCCTCATTTAGTTAATTAAAAAATTTTTTGAGACATTTAGGGCGACATGTCAAAAAAGAGGTGCCTCCACGCCAATTTCAAGGCACATTAAATGAATGTATGAATCTGTCAAAAATCTGGCGTCTGTTATACCTTGATGCGTCTAATCTAGGCACATAGCATATCATTGCTAGCATATTTGATGTGCCTACTTTTAGGCGCATTTAAATGTGTTGTGCCTGGTGTATAATGCGCCTAGTTTTGGTGTACGACAATTTATTTATATAGAGAGTAGGGCGTCAACAGTTTTTTGGCACAAAATACAGTAAAAAAAAGTTCCACAGCCCTAATGGGACATGTTGCCCTTTATGTTTATCCTGACATTTCAAACAAAGCCAAATATCCCTAACTTTTTGTGAGTAATGTATCTCGAGAACAGGGCCCGGAAACCGCCTGTTCCTAATGGTGAAGTGACCGTACTTGCACAGTCACTCTCCATTCATTTTAATAGGAGATCTGAGTATGGCTGATCATTAATGGAGAATAACCACGCAAGCACCATGCAAGCAAGTTTTGCCATTTCTACATTTAAAAAGGAAGTTTCAGGGGCCGTTCTCAAGATAGATGCAGGACCCTTCCTTGGGACCTGCACCTATCTGACATTGATGGTATTTCCTATCCATGAAAAACTCTTTAAACTTGTCTTTAGAAGGATTCTGAAATGTATTTTACCTCTGGTCTGAGGAACATAGTGGGGAAGTGGGGGAGGTTGTTCTGTCACTGAAAGATGTGAACACTTGTTTTTAATCCGAATACTAACGTCAGCTGAAAAATAATGTATTTATACAATTATGCAATTGAAAAGCTCCCGATCTTCCCATTAGGCAAAATATCAAGAGGTTACAATAAAGGGATGTGCTTGAAAGCTGTAACCGCACTGCAGACAATGCAGCTACTAGGTCTTCCAATGATCCTGAGGACGGGCTCATCCGCGATGAGCGGAGAAAAGCCCTCCACCTTCACATTCACGAGCACAGACTCCTTGTAGAATATTTTGCGGGCAGCCTGCGGGCGGAAAAACCGCCGGAAGGAAAACCCGTGCAGTGGGGACTGCTGCACGGGTTTTCCATAGAGCCCCATTGTGCTAGTTTGGGGCCGTTTTTTCAGAGGGTTTGCAAAACCGCAAACCGCCTGAAAAACCGGGCATAAACCCGTGCCGTGGGGACATGCCCGCACAGATTGAGAATAATGGTGCCTTCAGCCAAGTCAATCTCCCTTATTTTATTTCTATAATCAAAAAACTAAGTAGCTTCCCATGGAAAGTGTTTCTTTTATTCTCTAACCTGCGATTGGAGAGCTGGGATCTCACTGGTTGGGTCTTTGCTAGTTTTTGTATATAAGGCCCTATGTGTGAATGTACCACACTAACCTACATCCTTTTCAGGAAGACTAAGGCTAGGTCCACACCTGCAATGTTATTTTCAGTTTTCTGTTCTGTGATAGAAACAGAAAACTGAAAACAAGAGCGACGTTGGATCCGTTACATGACAGACACCACCGGCACCTGATGGACCGTATTAACTACAGTGGGTCTGTTGCTTTTTTCATGGTGTCGATCATTTCAGCGAAAAATGCTGCACTATTTTATTTTTGACAGAATCTCCGAAAGGAATTTATGACACAGATGTGAACAGGGCCATATATAGGTTTTACATCATTACAAAAATATAGATGCTTCCTTTCAGTTACAGCCACATCTGTCCATGGGCTGTGGTTTATATTGCAGCTCTTCTACAATGAAAAAAATGGGTCAGAGTTGATATACCACATATAATCACTGGACAATACAACCCCCTATAAAATATGATTTGCTCTGTATGCGCAAACGTTATCTTTGTAAGCCCTGACTACAAGTAGCTATAGTCAACTCTTTTAGAATTTAAAAGGTTTTTCTCACCATGCAGTTTCACAGAGCTACAACCAGCTTCAGACTCACACTTCCTGGTCAGGCTGTTGGCAGGTCTATAGCAGTGATTGACGCTCTGCTATTCCTAGCTCCTCCTGTTACAGTGACATGAGTGCAGGAGATTTATAAAGTGCACTATAGAAGGCTACAGAGCTCTAAAGAGTGAAAGCTCATTTAGTTAAAGGAGTTGTCTCACTACATTGATTCATCTTACCTCAGTCCTGTTTTCTTGGTTTCACTTTGAATTCAGGGGGTGTTTACTGGCTTCTACTAGGCTGCAGTAGAAGCCAGGTCTGTAGCTATAGCAACCAGCACTGGCAGCGTATCAGGAGAGATCCAACAGGTCTGTAGCTATAGCAACCTGAGGAGCTGATGCAGCCCATACAAGAGGGGATATCTAGGAGTAGGTAGGATATTGTTAATGGACACATATTGCAAAGTGACTTGTTTTTGCCAGATCTTTAACATAAAAAGCAATCCTTGTAGTGAGACAACCCCTTTAAGGGTACAAAGTCCATTGCTAGAGATAAGGCTCAGCAGGTGGTTATTCATCATGGACCGACTGACAATCAGATAAGAGAGAGGTGGGAAGAGAAATCGGTGGCGTACTCTAAGACGAGATCAAGGGCCAGATGTATGAAAACTGTCTAGGTCTAAGACTTTCTTTGTTGCCCATAGCAACCAATCAGAGCTCCCCTTTTATTTCATATAGTGCTCTGAAAAAATGAAAAGGGAGCTCTGATTGGTTGCTATGAGCAACAAAGAAAGTCTTAGATCTAGACAGTTTTCATACATGTCCCTCAAAATCTTCTTTATCTCCTGGTCAAAGCAAAATCAAAACAGCAATGTATTTGGTAATAGTCTTCATTTCCCTACATGCTAAAAGCTAATCATTATGGTGAGAAAATCCCTTTAATATAGCCTGCCCCAAAACATGTTTGAGCAGACCTGTACCCTATATAAAGTGCCAGCCTCCAGCTTCTCTTTATAGAGCCAAAAAATTAAATAAATGCTTAGGAGGGTATTCTCATCTTAGACATGTATGGCCCCCTGACAGAATATGCCATAAATATCTGATAGGTTCTGTACCCCCGCAAACTGCTCACCAGAGTTAAGTGTAAATTAAAAAAAATTTAAAACGAGTTCATGCTACAGAACACAAGGCCCCTTATAAAACAATATACTGTAAGAGCATTTTTTTTCTTTTTAAATAATGCCACTGCAGTTGTTTGAGCAGAAGCCTGGGAAAGGGAATGGTAAATATAAAGGAGAGATTCAAACTTCTGCTTATTGCTGGATCTACTTATAGGTTCAAAAAACCTGCTGTATCAAAAACTGCAGTGGTGTTTAATAAAAAAAAAAAATGTGCGTGAAACTGCCCTGAGGCAACATAAAGAAAATGTGGGTTACCTTTCAATTGCAAACAGCTTCTCTGCCATAACCTTCCCATGAGAATCTGCTCTTCATCTACAAATATTTTGCAGTCGACACCTGCGAATATTTATCAAGACTTTCAGCCTACACTGTTTACCTTGCATTTCCCTCTTGGAAACATAAACTACAGATAAGAAGAGGAAAGATGTAGGTGACCTAAGCAATTGTTTGAACTTTTTGGGGAATTTGTACGATTCAGCAGTTTGCTGTTCTTCTTTTGCCCTAATGATATCCCTTTGTTATTGTCTCTTGTTATTTTGTGTCTAAAAGCGACACAGGTCAAAAACCAGCAAAGATCATTGTATCTGAGCATGTACAATAATTCTGGCACAGGCACAATCAGATGGGAATAGTCCATATATTTAGCTTAAAGTGGATGTGTCATCAAAAATGAGTCATTGTTTAAGTCCCATTTTTATGTTAACCCCTTCCCGACATTGGACATATGCATACGTCCTAGCGATCATGCGGGCTTGCGGGCGAGCCGCGCACGATCGCGACATGGGATCAGCGGTAAATTACCATTGGCTTCATGCCGCATCACCCCCGGCCAGAGTGAGCTCCGGCCGCGGGCGTTTAACCCCTTAACTCCGACGATCAATTAAGATCGTCGGAGCTAAGTCGCAGGCAGGAGGTAGGAGCCCCTTCTGCCTGCACCTCGGCGCGCTGCTGCACGTTAGTGCAGCAACGATCTCCTACCAGACTGCCCTGGGAACTGAAAATCACTTCCCGGGGCAGTCTGTGACGTCACGATGCCCACAATGCATTGTGGGCATCGTGACTGACAGTTGTCATGGCGACTAGTGCATAGCAACAATGCTATGTACTGGCCTACCTTCTGAAAGCAACCTTCAGAAGATCTGAAGATTGCTGTTATAAATCCCCTATGGGGAAAGTAAAAAAAAAAGCGTAAAAAAATAAAAAAAAAGTAAAAAAAAGTGAAAAAAGTAAAACACAAACACAAAAAAATAAAATAAAAACACGTTTTCCCCTTTACAGACACCAAACGCCCCCAAAAAGATAAAAAATAAATAAAGTACCCATATTTGGTATTGCCGCGTGCGTAATGACCTGTCCCATAAATGTGTCATAGTAATTAACCCGTACGGTGAACACTGTTAAAAAATTTTTTTAAAAAACAATCAAAGAATTGCGATTTTTGTTCATCACACTGCACATAAAATGGACTAAAAAGCCATCAAAAACTCATATAAACATCAAATTTGTACCAATTAAAATGTCAATTTATCCCGCAAAAAAAGAAAAAAGTCCTTACACCTCTCTGTAAAAAATAAAAAAGTTATGGCTCTCAGAAGACAGCGATGCATAAAAATAGTTTTACACAATAAAAACACTTTTTTTTTTTTTTTTTTTAAAGTGCTTCAACATAAAAATACTATATAAATTGGGTATCACCGTAATCATATCAACCCACAGAGTAAAGCTACTGCACAGTGAGCGCTGTTAAAAATAAAAAACACTCCTAGGATTGCAGTATTTTCGTCACCCTGCCTTCCAAAAAACAGATTTAAAACTGATCAAAAAGTCTTGTCCCCAAAAAAATGATACCAATAAAAATGTCAACTCATCCCACAAAAAAAGCCCCTAAACAGCTCCGTACACAGAAAAATAAAAAAGTTATGGCTCTCAGACTGCGACGATGCAAAAACGTGTTTTCCTTTTTGAATAAAAGTGTTTTTATTGTGTAAAAGCAGTAAAACATGAAAAAAATATACAAATTTGGTATCACTGTAATCGTATCGACCTGCTGAGTAAAGCTAGAATGTCATTTATACCGCACGGTGACCACTGTAAAAAATAAAAATAAAAAACACTACCAGGAATGTTGTATTTTGTTCAAAATGCCTCACAAAAACCTTAATAAAAAGTGATCATATGATCATATGCCCCCCATAATGGTACTATAAAAACGTCAACTCATCCCACAAAAAACAAGCCAATAATCAGCTCCGTATACCGAAAAATAAAAAAGCTATGGTTGTCAGAATAGGACAACATAAAACCGCAATTTTTATAGACCTATTTCTATTGTGTAAAAGTAATAAAACATAAAAAAAACGATATAAAATTTATATCATTGCAATTGTACCAACCCCCATAGTAAAGGTATCCTGTTTTTTATCCCATAAGGCGAACATTGTAAGAATGAAGCCCAAAAAACAATGGCGGAACTGCGTTTTTTTCCCCCCATTTTCATAGCCCAATACTGAAAAAAAACTATGGAACACCTGTGCGCCCAAAATGCACAGTACACCCCTAGATGAGATCCCTGAGGGGTGTTGAATCCAAAATGGGGCGACTTCTGGAAGGTTTCACCTGTTCTGGTACTTTGGGGGCTTGGCAAATGCGACATGGCCCCACCAAAATCTGCGTTCCAAAAGCCACATAGCGCTCCCTCCCTTGTACGCCCTGCCATGCGCCCAAACAGCAGTTTACACCTACATGGAGGGTATTGCCAACAAAATTTTGGGGTACTTTTTTTCCAGGATTGCTTGTAAAAATGAAACATTTTCAGCTAAAATTGCAGTTTGTTGGAAAAAAATAACATTTTTAATTTTCACAGCTTAACACTAAAAAAAAATTGTGAATCACCTGTGGGGTCTATATACTCACTGCACACCTGGATATATTCCTTAAGGGGTGTAGTTTCCAATATGGGGTCTTTTTAGGGGTGTTTATTAAATTTTAATACCTTAGGGCATCCGCAAACCTGAAATGGCGCCTAAATAAAATCGTAATGAAAATGAGACCCCAGAGTCCAGTAGGTGCTCCTCCTACTCTGGGGCTTGTGGTTGAGCCAAATCGCGCACTAGGCCTACATATGGGATATCTCTGAAAATGGCAGAATGGGGAATCAATATTAAATTGCATTTCCCTGATCACATCTACCGTGTTCTTGTGAATAATGGATAAAAATTGAAAATCTGCAAAAAAAGTGAAATTTTGAAATTTCACCTCCACTTTGCTTTAATTCCTGTGAAACACCTAATGGGTTAATAAACTTCCTAAATGCTGTTTTGAATACTTTAAGGGGTGTAGTTTCTTAAATTAAGTCATTTATGGGGGTATCTAACATACAGGCCAATCAAAGTAATGTCAGGACTGGACTGGTCCCTAAAAAAATGTATATTGCAAATTTTCTTGAAAATGTGAAAATTACTACTACATTTCTAAGCCCCCTAATGACGTAAATAAAAAAAACGACATTTAAAAAAAGATGCCAACCTACAGTAGACATATGGTTGATGCTAGTTATAAGCTATTTTGAGTGGAATAACTATCTGTCTTACGTACACACAGAAATTTTTTAAGTTTGAAAATGGTAAATTTTTCAAAATTTTCACGATACTTTGATATTTTTCACAAATAAACAAGGACTTTTTGGACCAAAATTTCTTACTATCTTAAAGCACAATGTGTCACGAGAAAACAATCTCTGAATCACATGGATAGGCTAAAGTGTCAAAAAGTTATTCTCACATACAGTGACACATGCCAGATTTCAAAAAATGGGGTTCTATCAGGGAGGCCAAAACTTGCTCCGGCGGTAAGGGGGTTAAACACATTTTTTTAGGAATTTCTGGTTATTTTTTTTTATTTTTCATATCACTTTCAATATTTTTAATAATTCTTAATTCTTGCAGTTTTCACTTTGGCCAATAGGCCTTTTTTGCACTGTTTTAACAGCAGTCAGAGAGATGATTTACAGTAGCTTCATGCACATAGGAGACTTAAGACTGACTCAGTCCCATTCACTTCTATAGGAGAGTTTTCAAGGCATGCTCTGTGACCTTGGAAGAAAACAGTGTGCAGGGAGGTGAAAGGGTGAACTGTGACATCTCCACTTGTGACTGGTGGATCCTGTGTTATCTATTCACACTGGTTTCTCCTTTCAGTTTGACCCTCTTTTTGCTGATAATGACCAGTCTACTGAGAATCTTTCTTTAAAGAACAGGAAGTGTCATACTATTAATAGGCTTAGCGGCATACTGCATCTTACAGCATAAGGGACACAGCGCTGGAAACAGCAGGTCTGACACTAGCTTGTTCTGTCCTCAGCAAGGGGGTTCAACCTATGTGACAGGTTCACTTTAAATAGCTTCCACACACTGCAGAAAAAACTGCCCAAAATCCATGCTGTAATTGACTTGATGTGGGGCTTCGAAATTTGTAGCTAGTCAATTTATTTTGTGAACTTTGCTACAGAATCTCTGCAGATCCATTGGAAATCCATAAATGTAGCTTTTTAACACGTTAACTTTTTGGGGGTGGATATTTTGCAGATTTGTTACTTCCAATCTTAACTGCAAAATACATAAATTAAAATAAAAAAATAAATAAATCAACCAGTAATTAAAAATTTGCACTGTACATCAGTATCTTTGTAGACTCCTTACAGGATTTTTCCATGGATGAGATTTCTTTTATTAATGACAACTGAGTTTTGCAAACCACTTTCCTGGAAAATCATGTGGCCTCTATTAAATAGTCCTTATGGCCAACAGGTCATCATTATTGGCCACCAGAGGACTCCAGTGTATTGGAAACATTTCCTCCACAGGGATAAATCAATGTCACTATGTAGCCCTCTGATGGACAAATCTGGGTCTGGCAGATATCTAGAAAACATTGCCTGCTATAAAATTTGTTGGAATACGGACATCAGTTTTGGGCTGTTTCTCAAGCCCCTGAATTACAGTGAAAGGTAATGGTAATGTTACCGCATATATAGACATTGCATCATTCTAACGTTGTGGCATCAAATTGAGGAAGGCCGTTTCCTGTTCCAGTATGACTGTGCTATTATACATGAAATGAGGTCCTTAAAGAAAGTTTAATGAGGAGGAACTCAAGTCACAAGTCAGAGCTTTAACCTCAACCACAGTCAAGACCTTTAGGCTGGATTGGAATACTGAAAAGAAGTCAGGCCTTCTTATCAACACTATTGCTTGACTTTCCAATGTTGTTTTGGTTAAATAGGCACACATTTTCACAGATGTACTTAAAAAAAACTTGTGGAAAGGCTTCCCAGGAGAGTGGATGTTATTATAGCCACAAAAGAGGGACCTAACTCCATATTAACACTCATGATTTCAAATAGGATGTCCAACATGCTCTTTGAGGAAAGAAAGTAAGGTGTACACAAACTTTTGGCCATACAGTTTAAAATTTGGGTCAGAAGTGTAGATCTGTGTGTCACCTGAGTAAAATTGGTATTGAAAGACATGAAATCTTATAAGCTGTCCATGGCCAAAGGTATAAATAAAGAACATTAGGGGAGCCAAAGCAAAGCCTTGAGGGACACCAGCAAAGAGAAGACAAGTGAAGAAGGTGGTGGGAGAGTACGAAACAATAAACGTTTGGTTGATAATCAAGAACCCCCCGAAGCCCTAAGCGAAGGAGGACCATGACTTTGGGAGGGGGAAACCTTGAGCTCCCGTATAGTCTGGGAGTTTTGGGCTGTATAGCTGTAGGTATTTTAGCTGATGGTTTCAGTGTATGCATAGTATATTTATTGTAAGTAGCTTTGAGCAAAGGGGATAGGTTTTGAGAGGGCAGCTTGTAGTCCCTGCGCTGTGCCTAGGCTCCTGTCCTTGTAGTTTATAGTTATGGGCAAGGGGGGGTGGGGGTTGTGATATGAGAGGGAGGAGTGTGTGGATGGGGAAGAGTTTTACTGTGAGGAGGGTGGGGTTTAGGTATAGATATAACTTCTGGTCTTCACTTCCTTCTTCCTCTTTCTTCTCACCAAGAAGCAAGGAAAGATGTCTCTCCCACCCGCCACTGTTTTAATGGATGGTCTGAAACTTGTGTTTAGCTATAATCTGTACAATGACGAATGTATTATTGTATTATTTTATATCGACTTTATTATATACCTGGTTTAAAAAACAGTTGTTATTATGATGCTGATGAGTACTTGTGTTGGCATTATCCGTTTAAGCCCAAGGGAAGGGCGATCCTTCAGCCATGGTTCCCTAGAGGTTTCCTCCACAGGGGTTTTTTCCTCTCCTGAGTGCTGTAGGATGACTCCTAGTGAGTCTGGAATTTGCTACTTGGTCAAAAAACAAACAAACAAAAAAAAAAAAAACAATTTATATTACAACCTGTCACAGCTTTTATGTTGCGGTTCAGGAGTCAGGTGGAAGTTGCAGGTCAAGTTATGGTGGACTAATTTTAACTAATAGGGGATGTTGAATCTCATGGTGTGAAGAGGCTGAGCTTTGGAAGTGGCCAGCCTTAAAGGAGTTGTCTCATTACAAGCTTTCAGCCTGCTTCAAAGGCAAAGGAGCAAAGGATTTTTGAATTCAGTGGCGTGCTTCTTGTCTGCCTCTTCTCCTCCCTCTTCCCCCCTCCCCTCAGCACACAGAAAGCTCTCCTCTGTAACTTCTATACAGCAGGGAGGGTGGGAGGAGAAGTGGGTTGAGGGGTTTTGCTGCCAGGGTTAACCCTGTGTGTGCCTGCCTAGATCTGCTGCAGACTCTTGCTGCTAGATCAGCTGTATTGTCAGCTCCACGGAGACAGCAGAGAGAGGGCTGGTCTATGATTTTGGAGAGGTCTGTGAAGCTGTGATAATAGCAGAGCAGGGGGGATGTAAGTGTTCCTATACCCCCCTGCTTAGCATACAAGTCTCCACATCTCCAGCAACAAACAGACCCTGTCAGAACAGACACAGGGAAGCTGTGAAGTGTTACTCAGGATGTGACACTAGTACAGCAGAGCATGAAGCGTTCACATGCCTCCCTGATCTGTTCTATTAGTATAGTCGCAGCTCCACAGACACATCATGATTATAGTAACACACAGGGTCACTGCTGTCACATCTACTGACTACAGATCAGCCTCACCTCTGCTCTCCTCAATCTGTGTAGAGAGCAGGAGGAAGCAGGCACACACAGGGTTAATCCAGGCAGCACAGACACAGAAGCCAGAGCCCTCCCCCTCCCTCCACTACAGAAGCATTCTGTACTGGAGGGCCTCTGTGCTCTGACCTGTATTCAGAAGGTGATGAGTCACCAGCCCTGACAGCCAGTGAGATAAAGATCAACAGCTCGGCTGCTATAGAGATTTGAGAAGCTGATGTACTACTACTAACAGGGATAACTCAAAATCAGTAGGACATTTGTAATGAACATATATTGCAAAGCTGCTTGTTTTTTAAAGATCTTTTAATTAAAACCCAATCATTGTAGCGAGACAACCCCTTTAAGGAAGGTATAATGGTAATGGCATCCAGGGGCGGGCACCGTGGTTAGTCAGGAGTGAGGATCTTCAGTATGGTCTTTGGTGCCCCTAAAGTGCACTGGCTCTGCTAGAATGGCAAGCCAGAGTGTGCTGCCTCTTTATTGCTGTCTGGCCGGGTGCTGCATGTCAGACAGCTGAGAATATCACACAATTGTCTAGCACTCCAGCTGACTCCTTCCATGTTTGTTGTACTTATATGGTTTGAATAAAGCTGTGGCCATTTTGACACCAAAGGAGAATGTGTTTGTGCATTTATTCTTGGGTTTGAACTGGGTAATAGTTAGAGCGGGGGTTCATCCCATATCCAAAAGTCATGAGTAGATCCAGGAGAGGGCCAAGTGTGGGATGCCAGGGAATGTGAGGATTTGTAAAAGAAGGGAGTATTTGGCAGTAAATAGTTGAGGACAGGTGGACGAGGAGGAGCGGTATCATGTTGCTGACAAGATTACTGACATGCAGTCCAGAAAAATGGACTCACCCTATCCCACATATCTCTAGGTTTTTGAAGCTCCATACACATTCACATATACAATTCATATTGATATTAGCAACTTCTTTTATATTAGTTCTTATGGTTCAGTGCTCCTAAAGGTCCTGTATAATGATTTCCTTTCTCTTAATCCATTCTTCACTCATTTTAGTCCTTCTTATCTGCCCTTATGCAGTGTTAACAGGGAAACTATCACTCCCTGTTCTGCATCTCATGAAGGGAATTCCTTCCTCTTTAATAATTGCTGTAGTATCTGCTTTAATAGAAATCTTTAAATTGTTACAAGTTGTGGGTCTTACATAACTGTGGCACAATTGTTGTGTGCAGTAATGCTAAAATTGTGTAGGTGCAGGATACTGACGACAAATCTATTCATTACTGGAGCTGCACACATGAATTTGTCCCCCATCCCAAACGCTTCCTAGCAGAAATAAAAAAGGAAGGAGGAGTATTGAAACTGAAGAGAAGGGGCATTACAACACAGAAGGGGGAAAGAGTGTAGATAGTGACCTGGGCTGAAGTAATATAACGGCGGGTGGAAATGAAGGAGGGGTAACGACAGTGACACAATCTACATAAAATGCACGTATTCTAATGTCAAAAGCCTCACTAATAAAATGGAGGAATTAGATTTGATAATGTACACGGAAGAATATGACATAGTGGGGATAATGGAGACTTGGCTGGACAATACATATGACTGCAGTTATTGTGCAAGGTTATAGTCTGTTCAGAAAAGATCACATGAATAAGAAAGGAGGAGGGTTAAATGCTTCTATGTTAAATTCAGCTTAACGGGGTTTTGCCACGATCTAATGTTGACGTGAAATCCTCCAAAATGGGTATTTAATCACTTTTCTAAATGTATGTGATTATAAAAAGTGTAGCCTGTGAGAGCTGCAGCCTGGCTTACATGCCCTTAGTTTCTTGACTGTTTACATTAGCTGCGACCAGGAGCTGACAGGAGCTGATCTGGCCGCACTTGCGTTGTTTGCACTTCTTATCTGATGGCAGGGCATATGAACTAGCTTTGTAGGGAGTGGGAGAAAAGAGCCTGTGTCTTTTGTATAGAAAATCCACTGGTTGTATTGTAATTATCTGTAATGTATTATCCCCGCCCCCCCCCGGCAACAGTCCATGAACGAATAAAAGAACTGCCTGCTTGGAACTTATCTTCTCTCCTGAGCAGATAAGAGGGACAAACAAAAGCCTTAGAGCTTGTGCACAATACAGTTATCCTCTGTGGATTAGCCAAACAATGTTTACTCAACTACAGACACTGAGTATCAGCCTCTGGAGCGTGCTTGGGGGGTGGTGCGATGACATCACAGAGGAGGTACTTGTTTTTTTAAACACAGAAACACAACGCCCCTTTTTTCAAGACTTTAGATCAGAGTATCAGCCTGTTAGGTGAGGAAATCACTTCTTGGCAAAACCCCTTTAAAGCCCTTCCTGCATGATAAAATTGGTGAGGAAGATGTCAATGCGGAGTTCCTAAGGGGGATGAATAATAAATACTTCTAGGGGTTTGCTGTAAGTCTCTGAGTAGAATTGACGTACCAGAAAATCTACTAGTAAGACAAATAGATGAGACAGCAAAACAGAATACTGTACAGTGGGTTGCAAAAGTATTTAAACCCCTTGAACTATTCATTTGTGAATGTTACATCCAAAAGTTTAAATGTATTTTATTGAATTTTATGTGATAGAGCGACAAAAAGTAGCAAATATTCGTGAAGTATAAACAAAATATGTGCTTTTCTAAATGTTTGCAAATTAAAAAAACGAAAAAGTGTGGTGTGCATCTGTATTCTGCCCCACTGAATCAATACTTTGTAGGACCACCTTTAGCTGCAAGTCTTCTGTGGTAACTTTCTACCAGCTTTGCACATCGAGAGGCTGGCTTTTTTCCCATTCTTCTGTGCAAATAGCTCAAGCTCAGTCAGATTGGTTTGCGAACGTTCGGGAACAGCATTTTCAAGTTATTCTACAGATTCGCAATGGGATTTAGGTCGGGACTGTGAATGGGCCACTGTAACACATGCATATGCTTTGATGCAAATCATTCCATTGTAGCTTTGGCTGTAGGTTTAGGGTCATTGCCCTGCTGGAAGGAGAACCTAATCCACAGTCTCAAGTCTATTGAGCAAAC
>JAODAL010018342.1:0-75046 GCA_025379985.1 Phyllomedusa bahiana
AGATATGCTGAAGATCCCACCATGGTCCCTTTTTGGGGACATTTTGCCAACTTAATAGGGCGGGCCCCCAAATTTTTTTACATTGGGCAAAACTGGGGCATTTTTGGCCCGGGGGCCCCACAACTATAGGGGCCCCAGGGGGGTGTATGTATGCCCCAAAGGAATACAAGAAACATCCCCGGGAAACCCCTTGGGTTTGATTTTTCCTTTTTTTAAAACCATGGTGGAAAAGGGGGACCCAAAAAGGCTCCCCCCCTCCCCAAATAGTCTTGTAACTGCGGGCCCTGCCATTGTCCAGACATAAGTGGCGGATAACATGGGTGTGCTTAAAGGAGGGCTCGAGGAAATGGCAATTGTGAGGGTCATCTATTTGGGGCGGGGGCCCAGGGTGGTGCTATGCCCGGGGGCCCTTAAAAGCTTTTAAGAGGGTTTTTTGAAATGGGCCCTATTTAGGGTTTTTGCCAAGAGACATTTGAAATTGAAACCTATACAAAGTTTATTTGGGTTTCCTAGGGACACACCCTGAAAGCTATTTTGTTTGTATGATAATTAACTTTGTCATGTCTTGGTAGTGTTTAAATGGGTTTTCCCTGGGTTTTTATCCATTTACCTTCATAAATTTTAATCTTAATTCCCTTTAAAAATGTAATTTGAAAAACAATTAGGGTTAAGGGGAATATATCCTGTTGCTTCTTAGGTATATTTGCTTAACAGAGCCATACACCCTAAATAAACATTGCGGGAACCCCCTTTTAAATGGTGGGCCTCCTGCCCTTTTCCCCTTTGAAATTGATGTCGGGGTAGAAAAAAAAGGCAGTTCCTTTAACCAAACCCTTCATTTTTCCCCCGGGCAAATAACCCCCAAACACCGGGGGGGTTCTTGCTGGTCATCTCTCCCCTCCCCATTCAGAAAAATTTATTAATTGCACCCTATCAATCCTCTAATGGCCCAATAAGGGGGGTGGGGCCCCCTATTTGGGAAAATATATAGGAAGCACTTCGTAAACAACTGACCATTCCAATTAACCTTTGTGTTAATTCATTAACACTATTGTAGCTGCATTCTTTTTCTTTCATCCGGGCCCAATTTAGCATGGGGAAAACATTAAAAAGAAGAATGCAGGGGGAAATTTTGCCCCAATCCATAAAAGACATCTAATACCAAATAAAAGGGAAGACATTTTTTTTTTGAGAGGATCTAGTATTGTTTGTAAATGAGAGGACCAAGTCTTAGACCCAGTTCACATTTGCATTGGAGGTTCTGTTTGGAGCCTCCATGGCAGATTCTTTTTTTTTTTTTAAAGGTTTTATTTATAGAATTTTGCAATTTTTTAACAAAACCCAAACATAAATTTCAACACATTACCCCAAGGCATTCCCAGTGAGTTTTCCGGTCCCAAATCCCATACATTTTCCACATGAAAATAATCATCAAAATGATGTTTACTACTATTCCACAAATTTACTTGAAAAAAGGGCCACATATGAGTCATACTGCATTTTTTGGTTTTGGTAAAAAATACTGCCTGCAAGAAAAAAAATTGGTAAAGAAACAATAAAGAGTTTAAAACCCCCCGCCCTTGCTGAGCCCCTTTCCCTCTGGATATCATAAACATGTTTCCCTTTGGTCACACATCCCCCAACCATACCAATCACTTCCCCCATTTCCACACTTCCCCGGCCCCCTGGCCCATTTTTCCCCGTACTCACAGTCAATAACCAGTCTGAGCGCCTTTCCATTTTGTTTCCAAAAACCTTAGGGGAAGCTTTTTGGGGAAACCCCTTGGTGGCATTTTGAAATTTCCTTTATCTGGGAAAAGTTCGGCTTTTAAATTCATTGTTTCCCAAACTGTTCCGGGAAAAAGGGCCCTTGGGGGGGTTTTCCCCAAATTTAATAGAAGGGGGTTTTTCCTAGCATAAAAAAACAAAAACCCGGTGGGAGGGTTCGGTCTGCCTTACTTGGAATCAAATTTTCCCAAAATTCCCCGGGGTGGGACTTTTCCCAAAAGGCAGGCAAAAACTTTGGGGGGAAGCCCAGTTTCATTTTTTAAAAAAAATGTGTATACCCCGCCAATACCCCTGAAAAAGGGGCAATCCCATCCCAATTTGGATAAATTTTCCCCCCTTTCTCCCCCCACATCGGGGAACAAACGTGGAGGGTAATGCAATGCTTTCTAAATGCAATGGGGAACCGGGTGAAAAAGGGTAACCCCTTTGTGTTCCCCCTTTAAAAAATTTTGGAAAAAGTTGATCTCTAGGCTCAAAACCGCCAGCCCCCGGGAAAAAGTCTTTAGTTCAGGGGAGCGCCTCGGGCCCTTTAAAGGGAGGGAATGTCCCTTTGCCCCCCCTTCAGGGAAATGCAATTGGGGAGCCCCTTAACAACCCAAATTAAATAGCTTTTTAAAAATTAGACGAGACGGGTTTTTTTTAAGGGTATCCCCCTTTAAAAATAGCTTCTAGGCCCCATATTAAAGGGACGGAAAATTCAACCAGCCCAAATTGTGTGGTGCCGCATGCCCCTTTAAACTGCAATCCCCAAAAAAAGGGAGCCCCTTGGAAAAATAAAAGGGGGATGCAGTTTCTGAGAAAGTCGGGAAGGAGACCTTCTCTATATAAACTGTGTGGATATTTCACCCCCAGGGAGGGGCCCCCAAAATTTTAAAAACTGGTAAATCTATTTTTTTCCGGTTTTTTTTCCTTTTTAAAACCCCCAAAAGGGGGAACCGGGGAGACCAGACATTGCCCCTCCCCGCTAGGGAACCAAAAAAGGGGTGAATAAAGGCCCTCCACAAGACAGCGCTGCCCCCCATTAGCAGCGTATAGTGATGGGGAAAAACTTTTCCCCTCTCTAATGGAAAGATTTGGCAAAGGCCCTAAAAAAGAACCCACCAACGCTCCCTTTCCAACACCACTGAAGGGTTTATTTTTCTGCCCTCGGAACCATTTTAATACATATGCTAACTAAACCGGCTAAAAATAAATATAAAAGGTTGGAAATGAAAATCCCCCTCTGTCATATGGGAAAATTTTGAGTGTAGCTTTTTGGCCTTGGGACGAGGGTAGCACCTCCCCACAGAAAGGGAGAAGAGTAATTTGCCCCAGGGGATTGTTTTGGGGGAAGAAAAAAACCCCGGGGGCTGCCGATACGGAAAAAAATTTAGGCAACAGCATCATTTTAACAAATATTGACTCCCCCAAAAAAGAGAAAAAGGGGAAGAGGGGCCCCGGGTTTTTAAACCCCTCAGTTTCCACTGCCGTATCACCCGAAGGTTTAAACTTTTTAATTTTATAGTAATTCCGGTGTATAAAAAAAATTCCCCCTAGATATTTAAAATACGCGAAAATTTCTGAAGGGTGGAGAGGGGGTCACCAACAGGGGGCCCCCAATTTTCTTTCAAAACAAAAAAAAGTTTGGTTTTTCCCCCGGGTTTAAACCCCTAGCCCGGTAACCCCCAAAAAAAATTTCACTGTCCCCAACAGGAATTTCCCAAAAGAGGCCCCCGGATCTCCCCAAATTTTACCAACATGTATCTGCATATAGGATATTTTTTCTTCCAGACCCCAATGGCCCAACCCCTAAAATTTTTAAATTCTTTGTGCATTGATAAAAAATTTGAGAGTTGGTTTCCCATAATGAGGGAAAAAAAAAGCCCCGGCGCCCGGGGGCTCCCTGCCTAGTGCCCCTCCCAAGGGGGAAAAGGGGGAAGGACAACGGGCCGTTTACCCCTGGCTCCGCTGTAGGTTTGCGGGAAATAATAGGCGTAACCATTTTGTTTAAAAATTAAAAGGGAAACTCCTCCGTAAACAAAAATTGCCCCATAAATCTCCACTCCCCCCAGTCAAAAGCCTTCTCTTTGGGTCAAAGGCGGCGTTTACCCCTACCCCTTTGCAGGGGGTGTGGGTGACTTGAAAGTTATTTAAATTTTTCGCCCGGAGGTTAAAAATCTGGGGTTTTCCCCGGAAATTAAAATCCCGATTGGTCTGCTCCAACCATTACGAATCCCCCCAAAATTCGTCTTATACCCAAAACTTTACCCAAAAATCTTTGCACCCTAGTTTAAAGCGGGGATATTGGGCCCCTGAAAGGGAACTGCATGGGGGGGTCGCCGGTTTTAGGGAAATTATTGTAAATCACCCCCTTTTCAGAAAAGGGGGGGTTTTGGAAAAGGGAACCCCCTCCAAGCTGCACCCATAAAAAATTTTTCTAGTCTACCCCCCTTTGCTCTGTGTCTTGTTTGTACCACTCTGGGGGAAAAACCGGGTTTTGGTCCAGGGTCTTATCGTCGCCAACTGCCCTATAGCCCTGCAAATTTCCCCCGGGCCAAATGAAAGTCTGCCTCAAAGGCCCTCTACCTTTTCCCAGGGGAATAAAAAAGGGGTTATATCTATCTTGTCCAAAGTGGGTTATTTCCCTTTGTCCGTAAAATTTAAAGTCTGGAGGCAAAAAGTTCTTTATAGTAAGAAGCAAATTGTTCAAAATATCTGCCCGGAAATCTGACCGAATTTGTTCTGTGTGAGTCAACCCCCGGGGGCCACCACTGTTACGGGGTGCCCTTCCCTCTGGCTAAAACGCCAGGGGCTTTAACCATTTTGTCCCCCTTAAAAAAAAATGTTTTGGGTTTTTGATATGAATTTTCTCTCTGAGTGAAATTTTCTGTCAAGTGAAAAACAAAATTACTCCCTTGAGCCACTAAAACCAGTGTCTCCTTAGAAAATGTTGAAGGGGGCCTGTACATAACCCCCCGCTTCTTTTCCCCGAAACCCTTCGGGCCTTTAAAATTTTTCCGTTTTCTTTTCCCCCCAAAGTCAGCCCCCTGTATGATGCTAGGGCCCCCAATTTTTTCCCCTCAAAAAAAACAGCCTTGGGAAGAAACCCCAATTCCCCAATGGGTTCACTGAGCCCCTTTCATTCACCCCCCGTATGTTTTCTACCCGTTTCCGACATTTTTCTTTTTTTGGGGACTTTCTAACCATCTAGGGTTTCACCCTCCTAACCTCCCCAAAACCCCGGGCAATGGCTGAAGTTTGTATAAATTTCGGGGGCGCATAAACTGATACCCCACGGGGTAGGTATTCTCCCAACAGGTACAATATAAAATTTATCTTTTGACAAAAAGGGCCAAATCTAGCCGGGGAGGGTTTTGTAGGCAGGTAAAAAAACAAGAAATTCCCTATTCTGGGGTGCACCATCCCCATGCCCTTTTGGGCCCCAATTGGCTTCTCCCCCAACTTTTTTTTTTTAAAAAAAAAGGCCCTTTTAATTATGCGTCAAATGGGGTTTGGAGGAGGGTTTCCAAAGCCCGGCCCTTGATTTGGCTTTTAAAATCCCCAAAAAAGGAGCAATGGCGCCCCCCGGGTATTGTGAAACTTTTTACCCCAAAAAGGGTGTCCAGAACTCCCCTGTGAAAATGGAGGGGGGGACAATTACCCCCCACTAAATTTTCTAGACCCCATAGTTTGAAATGTAAAAGCACGTACCCCCCCCGGGGAAATTTTGGGCCCTATTTTGAAATCCTGTAGTTAAAAAGGGGGAAGAGATTTCCCTAATCAACACGAAACCCCCCGGCAAAATTTAAAATTACACTGCATGATATCGCCCTATTTCCCTGGCCTCTTTAATGCTAGGACTTTTTGGGCCCCCTAAGGGGCGTCTCTTGAAAAATAATACCAGGATTTTTGGGGTTTTAAAAAAATCAAAAAACCCAATGCCCTTTTTCCCTTTACATTTTTAAACCCCCCACATTCCAGGGCACTATCTTTCAAACCGCCATTGTGAAGGTTTATAACTAAAAAAGAATACCACAACCCAAAAACTTATAGCCAGGGCGACAAAACCAACAAACCATTTCCCCACTGATTTGAATTTCCCAAACCCCCCGACAAAAGGGCCAAACCCGGCATAAACCTACCTCCCCCCAAACCCCGCTCAAAAGCCACCCCAAACCCGCCGACCCCACAATCCCAAAAAATATTTTTCCCAAAATGTTAAGGGAAAACCCAAAAAAAATTTTTTGAAACCACCAGGGTTTACAATTGCCTTTGTCCGGGGGAAAGAAAATGCGTCTAGAAAGACCTTTTCAGATGTACCGGGCTAAAAAACTTTTTTAAAAAAAAAGTCCCTTTTTCCGCTCCTCAAAGAAAAGACCCCCTAATGGTAAGCAAACATAAAAGGGGTAAAAAGAGAGAAGGGTCCTATTTTAACCACTCGGGGGCCCCCCTCTGGGGTTTTCAAAGAAGAGTGTAGGTCCGATGTTTTAACCTCATCCCCCGTGGAAAATTTGCATGGAGTATTTAATCCCAGCCTCCCCCGACAACTCCTCACTTGTATAAATTTTCCCCCTTTTTTTCTGCACCTCAGAAAAAGGAAAGGCCCCGGATAGAAGGGGTAAAATTGCTGTTTTCATAATAAAAATGTTTCCCCCTTTTTTCCTGGCAAACGGACAATATAAGATCCCTTTTCCCTATAATTTTTAAAGTTCAAGAGTGAAAGGGGCGGGGGGTGGGCACCGGGAGGCAATGGGCCCCGTTGGTATAAAGGTGTGCCCCCGCTCAACCACAAAGCTAGATGAGAATTCAAAAGGAGCCAGGGCTTTGTTTAAACAATTTTTCTATAAACTTCTCTGGGGGGGAGGAAAACCTTCCCCCATGTTTTCCGGGGAAAACCTGAAATTGCAAAAATTTTTGCGCCCGCTACCGGGGTTTTCAGCGCCCTGCCCCACCTCAGGGGTTTTTTACCTTTGTTTAGGGTGCGAAAAGACTCCCGGGTTTGGGGTTTGGAGATTCCTCCCACCCCCCCCTAATCCTGCTTTAGCTTCTACGTTTTTTCCCCGATCTTTTCCCTTTTCAAAAAGGGAATCTGTTGGGCATCCATTTGCAGGTGACAATTTTAGTGGTTAACGGGATCTGACAGGGTTTCCCATGGCCCCCCATTATCTTTTTATGTCAAATGCCCCGTTAGATGGAGGTTCTGTCTTGGGGGGCCCATCGGTTTGAAATCATTTTTGTCTTTGTGGTCCCCGCTTTTTGTGTGGAAGCTGGCGCCCTTTTGAATTTCTATTCCCGGCCCATAAGTTAAATTTGGGCTAAACACAAACCGGAATACAACCCCAAACAAAAACCCGAAAAACGGCCAGCGCTGGGGGAAAAAGGTTTTCAATCCAAAAAAAGGGGCGCAGTATAAATGGGCCCAAAAAGGGGATACAGTGGCGCCCACTGGTATTTTCAAAAGCGAGAAGTGTTTTCAACTTAAAATGCTCTGTGCTGAGAGTTTTTTATTTTGGGCGTTGGGCAGCAACATTAAGACCCCGGGCTAATGTCCGAAAAGAGCGGGGCCACCCGCAGCGCCGAATTTTGGTAAGGAAAAACAGGACCCTTAAAATAGGAGTCAAGGGGGCAAAAAAATCTTCTGAAGAGTGCAACTTCCCCAAAAAAATAAAAATTGAAATGCAAAGAGAATCAGTACTGGAAAATCCCCCCAGTAGATGGCGGCATAAGCCAAGTTTTGGGCCCTGGAAAGTGTGAAATTTCAATATAAAAGGGTTTAAGATATGGAACGTAAGTTCCTGGGTGATTAAAAAAAACAGATAAAAATAGCGGCCCCCAGATAACTTAATTTTTAAGAGTACACAGAGGGATTTAATTTCAGGGTTTAATGGGTTGGGTTTCCCCCGTGGGGGGGTGTTTCTCAGGGGGCTTTCCCTTTCCCCCCCCTCCTCATAACGTCCTAGGACTCGGTTTTAAGGGTTTTAAAACAATCTCTCTCCCTGTGCTACAACAAAAATGGGGGGCCCCCGGGGGAGCTGCCTTTTTTGGCCCCTTTTTTCTTTCCCGAGTTTCCCGCCAACAGTGAAAGTTTGGGTCCCTTGGGGGTCTAAATCTCTTACTTTTCCCCCCTCCTTTTAAATTTTGGGTTCTTCCCCCCCCCAAATTTTCTTATTGTCCGTGTCTCTTCCCCAGCTCCCCAGCTCAAAGCAGTCCCGAGGCTGGCCGGGTTTGGGAAAAATGGTTGCAAACCCCCCCTCTCCCCAGTCAAGGGGACTGCTTTCTTCTCCTCTCAGGACTCCAGTTTAAAACCCCCCGGCTGTATGTGTGAACGCTGTCAGCTTCCCGCTTCCTTCTTCACCTCCGCACGTCCGGTGCCTTCCCGACACTTAAACTCACTATGCAGGCTGGATTCAAAGGAGGAGAAACAGCCTTCACCAAGAAGCTAAATGTCCTTATCTGTAGCCTCAGGAGTCTCTATCCTTGTCTCTCTCCAAACCTGGAGCAGCAAGGACCACTATAGGGGGTCCAAAATCAGGATTATTTCAGGATAATCACAGGAGCTCAAGAGCCACACGTCCTCACTCCATGCAGGTCAGGCCACGCCCCTCCTCCATGGCAGATTCTATCAAAAATGCTGGAAAGAAATAGCGCAGTATGCTGCACTTGTTTTTTGGTTCAGATGGCAAACACCAAGATGGAACTTGATGGATGGGCAGTCAATGGGAACCATTAAGCACTGTTGGTGTAACGGACCAATGCCACTTTTACTTTTGGATTTCGGTTCCTTTGGCATAACAATAAAACGGATCTAGAATGCAAGTGGGGACCTGGCCTTACTCACTGTAATGACGCTGGTTGACACAGATGCATATCACTGAAACCGAAACAATACATCAATTAGTCTCTATTACCTATCACTACACTCATGGCCAAAAGTTTTGAGAATGATACAAATGTTAATTTTTACCAAGTCTACTGCATCAGGTTTTATAATGGCAATTTGCATATACTCCAGAATGTTATAAAGAGTGATCAACTTAACAGCAATTAATTGCAAAGTCAATAGTTGCCTAGAAAATGAACTTTTTCCTCCAAAACACATTTCAACTTCATTGCAGACCTGCCTTAAAAGGACCAGCTAACATTGTTTCAGTGATTGCTCCATTAACACAGGTGTGGGTGTTGATGAGGACAGGGCTGGAGATCAATCTGTCATGATTAAGTAAGAATCACACCACTGGACACTTTAAAAGGAGGCTGGTGCTTGGCATCATTGTTTCTCTTCTGTTAACCATGGTTATCTCTAAAGAAACATGTGCAGTCATCATTGCTCTGCACAAAACTGGCCTAACAGGGAAGAGTATCGCAGCTAGAAAGATTGTTGACTGAGGTGAAATCTATCGCATCATCAAGGAATTCAAGGAGAGAGGTTCCATTGTTGCCAAAAAGGCTCCAGGGCGCCCAAGAAAGACCAGCAAGCACCAGGACCGTCTCTTAAAAGTGTTTCAGCTTCGGAATCGGGCTACCAGCAGTGCAGAGCTTGCTCAGGAATGGCAGCAGGCAGGTGTGAGTGCATCTGCACGCACTGTGAGGCGGAGACTCATGGAGCAAGGCCTGGTGTCAAGGAGGGCAGCAAAGAAGCCACTTCTCTCCAGAAAAAACATCAGGGACAGACTGATATTCTGCCAAAGGTACAGGGAGTGGACTGCTGAGGACTGGGGTAAAGCCCATTTTCTCAAATGAATCCCCTTTCCGAATGTTTGGAACATCTGGAAAACATCTTGTTCGGAGAAGACCAGTTGAGCGATACCACCAGTCTTGTCTCATGCCAACTGTAAAGCATCCAGAAACCATTCATGTGTGGGGTTGCTTCTCAGCCAAGGGAATCGGCTCTCTAACAGTCTTGCCTAAAAACACATCCATGAAAAAGAATGGTACCAGAATGTCCTCCAAGAGCAACTTCTCCCAACCGTCCAAAAGCAGTTTTGGTGATCAACAGTGCCTTTTCCAGCATGATGGATCACCTTGCCATTAAGCAAAGATGATAACTAAATGGCTCAGGGAACAAAACATAGAGAGTTTGGATCCATGGCCTTGAAACTCCCCAGATCTTAATCCCATTGAGAACTTGTGGTCAATCATCAAGAGACGGGTGGACAAACAAAAACCAACAAATTGTGACAAAAGGCAAGCATTGATTGTGCAAGAATGGACTGCTATCAGTCAGGATTTGGTCCAGAAGTTGATTGAGAGCATGCCAGGGAGAATTGCAGAGGTCCTGAAGAAGAAGGATCAACACTGCAAATATTGACTTGCTGCATTAACACATTCTAACTGTCAATAAAAGCTTTTGTTACTCATAATATGATTGCACTTGTATTTCTGTATGTGATAAAAACATCTGACAAACACACATAAAAACCAGAGGGCAACAGATCAGGGGAAAATAGAAGATTTGTGTCATTCTCAAAACTTTTGGCCATGACTGTACACAAAATAAAGGCTAAAATGAAAATTTTACGATCGTCAGTAAAAGAGTTATAAAGAAAACTTGGTCTTGAGGCTTTTTGCGCAGAAACTCCCGCCTTGAATATCAGACACTGCATGAAAAATATATTATCACATCATGGTGATAAGAACTGCAAAATGACAAGATTATCAATTCTCACTCAAATGGCTTGGGCAGCAGAAGGAGTCATCCAAAAATGGGTGGGTTCATGTGATGCACAATTTCAATAGATAATTTAAAAAAAGGCAATTTTTTTCTTCAATAGATATTAAACTATAAATAAACTGATACCCTAAAAATTAATGATAGTAAAAGTTAACTTTTAGCCTTTTGTTTGTTCAGTAATATGTAGTTGACACAGACAACAACAAAACTTGTAACAGAAATTAAAGGGGTTTTGCCACGAAGTAAAATTGACGTGGGAAGTTTGTACATTAAAGGAGTTGTCTCATTACAAGCTTTCAGCCCACTTCAATGCTTCTGGCAGCAAAGCATTTTTGAATTCAGGGGCGTGCTTCTTGTCTGCCTCTTCTCCTCCCCCTTCCCCTCTTCCCTCAGCACACAGACAGCTCTCCTTCTATACAGCAGGGGGAGGGGGTTTGCTGCCAGAGTTAACCCTGTGTGTGCCTGCCTAGGTCTGTTGCAGGCTCCTGGATCAGCTGCACTGTCAGCTCCACGGAGACAGCAGAGAGAGGGCTGATCTGTGAATGTGGAGAGTTCTGTGAAGTTGTGATTGCTAATAGCAGAGCAGGCGGGGATGTAAGTGTTCCTATACCCCCTGCTTAGCATACAAATCTCCATCATCTCAAGCAACAACAAACAAACCCTGTCAGAACAGACACAGGGCAGCTGTGAAGTGAGTTACTATAATCACGATGTGTCACTAATACAGCAGATCAGGGAGAAATAGGAAGCGTTCACATGCCTCCCTCATCTGTTCTATTAGTATAGTCAGAGCTCCACAGACACATCATGATTATAGTAACACACAGGGTCATTGCTGTCATATTTTCTGACTACAGATCAGCCTCTGCTTTCCTCAATCTGTGTAGAGAGCAGGAGGAAGCAGGCACACACAGGGTTAATCCAGGCAGCACAGCTACACAGACACAGAAGCCAGAGCCCTCCACCTCCCTCCACTACAGAATCATACTGTGCAGGAGGGGCTCTGTGCTCTGTATTCAGAAGGTGATGAGTCATCAGACCTGACAGCCAGTGAGATAAAGATCAACAGGTCCCCTGCTATAGAGATTTGAGGAGCTGATGCACTACTACTAACAGGGATAACTCAAAATCAGTAGGACATTTGTAATGAACATATATTGCAAAGCTGCTTGTTTTTTAAAGATCTTTTAATTAAAACCCAATCATTGTAGCGAGACAACCCCTTTAAATAATAAACATTTTCACCATTCATCATTAAAAATTCTGCACCGTTTTTGTCTTAGCCGCTACGTTAGTGATCCATTGTTTACAGCTCGTCTCCAGGGGATACGACCAGGGTGAGAGCTCCTCAGTCCTAGTCAGACATGCTCAGACATCACCTCTCCTCTCAGGCAGCTACTGAGTGTTCAAACCCAAGGTGCTGTCACTCTACTCCCATCCTCTGTGCTACTTAGTAATTAGTCAAACAGTGCAAATAAATGAAAAAAAGTAACCTCAATGAGGTCTGTGCATTGATAAAGAGAAATAAAATCCACAGGTTTGGTTCCTGCAGGTATTTGAACCGAGGATCCTTGTGTCTGGAGGCAAAAGTTTTACCTCTGAGCTACAATGTAGCTACTTACAGTTCTATACATAAACAGATCTTCCTTTGACTGAAGAGAGGAAAGGCCTGGTGATGTCATCCTGTTGGGTCACACGATATGCAATTCAAACAAATCACACGCCCCCTTCTGAGCACACAGAGCTGAAGAGCTGGATGCAGGAGGTATGAAATGAGATTGTGGCAAAACCCCTTAAAGCTAACCAGCAGTCACGTGTAAGCAATACAAAACATGTAAAATAAATTAAGGACTTATCAATTGATGACGGACAGCAGGACAGACATTCAGAAGGGCACGGATGTAACTGAAGGGAAAAATTACTCTAGAAGCAAGACCGTAAAAAACACCTGACCCTAAAAACTAGTTTTCCCTAAAGCTGTCCTTAACCTGTCCCTAGCACTGGCCCTATCACCTGGCCCTATTCTACCCCTGATGATTTCCCTACCAATGTCTCTTGCTATGCCAACCCAAACTGAAGGAGAACAGTTTCGAACACACTGCAAGACTGATACAGGGCAGAAAAGAGGCAACAGAGAAATAAAGCTATGCCCCCACTGCACACAAAAGCATCTGTTTTTTCAGCGTTTTTCCATTTTATAGAAACGCTGAAAAAACGACTGAAAAGAGGTTCCATAGACTTTAATAGTAAATAGTTTTTCAGCTTGTTTTTGCTGCTGGTTGTTTTTTGAAACATGTTACAAAAAATAACACAGCAGGGCAGAAAATTTACTATTGGAGTTTATGTAAACCGCCGGACGTTTTTTGCAGAAATACACAGCAATTATAATGGCGTGCATTTCTCCCAAAAAAAAAAAAAGCACGCCAAAAAAGCAAAATGTGTCAAAAAACTGATGTTTTTCCAGCAGCCTTTAACAGGCAGTGGACAAAAAAATTTAGTTTTATGAACTTTTTTAGGATTTGGTTTTCAGTGAGTTTTTTAGTCCAATGCCGTGTAGACATAGCCTAAGACAAAACAGAGCTTTAACAAACTTGGAACAATAAACTATCCAAAACAGGACTAAATGCAACATGCTCACAAGACACACTCTCAGCTAACAGCATATACAGCATCAGCTGCCCAGTGAAGCTCAGCTTTATAGAGAGCTAGCAATCAACCATTCCCAAATAAACAAGCTCATATGTGCACGTGGTCAGCTGAGGAGTCCAGAGAGTTGTTTGAGTCAGTACCATATTAATAGCCGCATCTGATCTAATAATTAGGAGCAGATGAAATGTACATGTAAATGTAACATTTAAAAATTGTGGTCCGATTTGAATATCGTGCCCAGATACAATTTAATGGTCAATGAGATTATTCTAGGTTGTATTGGCCCAAAACTTGTCTACCTTGTTATATGGTATGTGATTTTTCTTTATTACTGTATTGCTGCAGTTTTGTAATATAATGTTTTTCTTTATTCCGTTAGCTTTTTGACCATGTTGCTGAATGCCTTGGAGATTTCATGGAGAAGAAGCAGATCAAAGACAAAAAGCTGCCAGTCGGATTCACCTTTTCCTTCCCAGCAGTCAGACAAAATTAGATGAGGTAACATGAACCAAACAGACCTAGTCAGTGCAGTAATTTGTACATGATTAGAGGAAATCTGCCCCCCTGTTACCATGCACTATTCGAAGGATGCGGGAGCCGCATTTCATGAATATGTTGGACTCCTGTCTCACAGTACTGGTAGTGCTGTGGGCATTTAACTTTAGCAAAAAGTATTTCATAGTCACATATAACAGACACACTAATATCACTACTTTAGCTGTGCTTAGATGGGGCAGCATGAACCTGGTGACACATTTTCTAGCCAAGGAGTATCTTGAAATTCCTGGGTCACAACTCAAAATCAGAACCCCTCACCTCTCCTGGCCTTCCCCCCCCCATCATCGTCATGTGCTTTTATAGTATGGCAAATGGGCCTTTGGACTCCTTCATGCACAAGAATCCGGATACAAGTTTGATGCCAGGCTGCTGATTGTTAGCCATTGCTGAATTACTAGTCTAGTTTATCAATCATAATGATTATCTTGCCGTGGCATATAGTATTTTTTAGAGGGTAGAATTGCAATGTGTTATTTTCCCAATTAAAGGGAATGTGTCATCAAAAATGACTTATTGTTTAACTCACATTTTTATGTTAAACACATTTTTTAAGAACTATTGGTTATGTTTGTTTTTAAGTTTTCCATATCACTTTCAATATGTTTTAATAATTCTTAAGTCCTGCAGTTTTCACTTTGGCCACTAGGCCTAATAATTGTCTGACACTTCCTGTTCTGTACAGAAAGATTCTTAGTTGTCTGCTCATTATCAGCACAAAGAGAGTCAAACTGAAAGAAGGCACCAGTGTATATAACACAGGATCCACCAGTCACAAGAGGAGATAGTCACAGTTCACCCTTTCACCTCCCTGCACAGTGATTTCTTCCCAGGTCACAGAGCATGACTAGAAAACTCTCCTATAGAAGTGAATGGCACTGAGTCAGTCTTAAGTCTCCTATGTGCATGAAGCTACTGTAAAGCATCTCTTTGACTGCTGTTAAAGCAGTGCAAACAAGGCCTAGTGGCCAAAGTGAAAACTGCAAGACTTAAAAAATATTGAAATTGATATGAAAAATGTAAATAAAAAAACAACCAAAAATTCCTAAAAAATGTGTTTAACATAAAAATTGGACTTAAACAATGACTCGTTTTTTGATGACACATTCCCTTTAAGCAGCATACTCTTTTTTTTTTTTTTTTCCCTATTTGGAGCCTAGAGCAGGACAACTTTATTGCTATAATTCATCTGTCTATTCTGTAGTTTACACCTGAGGAAGCGTGGCAGGTTCATGTGAAACGCGTAGTGTGTTTTTGTATCTAGATGACATATACTTTGGAATATATTTTCCTAACGTAATTTCTTGCAGAATAACCACTTTTATTTCACATATAGTGCGGGCATTGTCCCGACCATATTTTAAAGTCCATAAATAGCGCTTTAATAGTTCCATTTATACTATCCGTGTTTGACACGAAAACCTGTGTGTCTATCCTACAGTACTTCAGACGTGTTACTTATACTGCTAGAATATGCCATATATTTTAATATTTTTTTCCGTAGGGTGTTTTGCTCACATGGACCAAGCGATTCAAGGCTAGTGGGGTTGAAGGGATGGATGTGGTTAAACTACTGAACAAGGCCATCAAGAAGCGAGGGGTGAGTGTTTGAGCAGAAGTTGTCAATATTCTGTACAAAGAGGAAGGAACATCTAAAAACTAATTTTCTGTATATTGGGAGTCAGATATTTCCTTGGTGGCATATCTAGGTTGCCTTGTATTTATTAGTATCACCTCAGCTGAGTTTTTATAGAGTTCATTTGTAAGGCACAGATGGTCACAGGTGACTTACAGTCTGTGCATGAATTACCATGTATGTATCTATGGTGAAAACATAAAATTTACAGGGAGGAGAGCAGTTACGAACAGCCTCTTTTGACTTATCCTTTCCTTCATTAACCAGGCAACACATTGATTAGAATTATTATTATATCCGACCGATATTTTGTCCTGTTTAGTGCCGTCCCCACGGCCGCGGGGTGGACGGCTTTTCTCTGCGATGAGCGGAGAAAAGCCCTCCCCCTTCCCATTCACATGCACATATTCCGTCCGAAAACCGGAAGGAGGAATGTGCAAGCACAATGTTTTTCGGGCGGCCGGCGGCCCGTTGTGCTCGTTTGCCGCTGGTTTTTTGAGACGGTCTGCAAAACCGCAAACCGTCTGAAAAACCGGCCACAAACCCATGCCGTGGGGACAGGCCCTTAGGTTTAGTTGTTACTTCCTACACTAGGGCACTCACAGGCACTTATCTGTATATAGATGTACAGTCTGGGTGGCAGGTTCATCCATTTTTCATGTAAACCACCCCCTATTTATGAAACATGGCTGAACCATTGTAAACTTTGCACTTCTCATCGTTTGTTTCCCCCATACACCCTAACAGATTGTAAGCTCTCACGAGCAGGGCCCTCACACCTTGTGTCTCATTTGTAAGTCCTTTTAATGTGTAATGTTTGTACGTTTACCCTTGAATTTGTAAAGTGCTGCGGAATATGTTGGCGCTATAAAAATAAAGATTATTATTAAGATTATTATTAGGGTATGTTCACACGGCTTAATTGCGGGGCTTACAGTACGCCCCGCAATTACGCCGAGTGGTCGGGGAGTCGCGCTGATCGACGCGTACTCCCGCGGCCCATAGACATGCATTATGAATAAGTGACGTCATTTATCTCCCCGCGCGTACAATACAATCGTATTGTACGAACGGGGAGAAGAGGCATAATCCATACTTCTCTATGAGAACTATGGATTACCGTAATGATTGGGGTGCATTTTGCTCGTATTAGAGCGCAGTACACCGCTAAATATGTGGCGAAATGCGCCCCAAAATAAGCCGTGTGAACATAGCCTTAGGGCAACATGTATGAAACCTGGCACCGACACGGCAGTTTTAAATCGCTTTAGAAGAGTGTGGAAGGCGCCAGTATGTATGAAAGTGTCTCGCAGCTCTTTATACCTGTCTTATTCTACGTCAAAATTTGTCTCAACCATACCACTTTGAAATTGGATAGGATTTGTACGACGGTCATGGGCCAAACTTTGGTGCATTCGTATGTTTCACGTCAAACTTTAATGCATTTGTACGATTCTGGCACGACACTCCCCCTACCCCCCCACCAAAAACCTGGTACATTCAAAAGTGTCCTGCCAGGTTCAGATTGCGGCAAGTTTGGGCAAATGACTGTTTATGCTTCTATAGAACAGGACTATGACAGGTTTTTGGCCACAAAGCTGCAGAAAACTGGCGCAGCCCCGTTCATACATGTCGCTTACACAACGGCTGCACACAAAACATTGTTTCCTCGTTGAAAAGCCTGTGCTCGCCGGCGTGGAAACGATCTGGATTGCCTGAGGCGGATTTCGGCCTCCTATACTTGATTGATCAACTATCGGCACGTAAACTGCCTCAACGAATTGACTACTACAAAGAATCGTATTTAATCCGCATCGTCTGAACAACAACACTGATTTTACACAGGGTACAGTGCTAATCACTTTACAGTCAGATTGGGCACTGATTCAGGATGCAGAATCCGCACCCAGAATCGCCATCCAAGCCCACCATGGGAATATACCCTAAGGGTATGTCCACACGGGCTAATTTCGGCACTATTTCGCGGCGTATTTGCACTCTAATACGAGCGAGATGCGCGCCAAAATTACAGTAATCCATAGCTCTCATAGAGAACTATGGATTACGCCTCCTCTCCCCGCTCAGACAATACGATAATATTGTACGCGCGGGGAGATAAGTGACATTTCAATTATTTGCGGCGAATACGCGTATCAGCGGGACTCCCAAATCACCCGGCGTAATTGTGGCCGTACTGTACGCCCGCAATTACTCCGTGTGAACATACCCCTACTGTCAGGTTTTCCTAGAGATAACAGCTAAATACAGGGGGTTCTAGCTGGGGGATACTTGGTAATCAGCTTATTGTCAATGCGCCCTTCTAACTTAGGTTTGTGAGTAATTATTTTCTTACTGTTTTGTGCTTGTATCATAGGACTATGATGCAGACATTATGGCCGTTGTAAATGATACTGTTGGGACTATGATGACTTGTGGGTTCGATGATCAGCGATGTGAAGTCGGCATAATCATTGGTAACTGATACAACCATTTCTGTATAGAATTCTGAACACGGATAATATGGAAATTGGCTTACTGTGATTTGTCTTCTAAGGTACTGGAACCAATGCCTGCTACATGGAGGAGCTGAGACATATTGATTTAGTAGAAGGAGATGAGGGCAGAATGTGCATTAACACTGAATGGGGAGCTTTTGGGGATGATGGATCTCTAGAAGACATTAGGACTGAATTTGATAGAGAGATTGACAGAGGTTCCTTGAATCCAGGAAAACAGCTGTAAGTAACTTCACAGATCCAGAATAGTTGACATTAAGGGCCACATGTATGAAAACTGTCTAGGTCTAAAATTCACTTTGTTGCCCATAGCAACCAATTAGAGCACCCCTTTAATTTCTCCAGAGCTCTATATGAAAACAAAGGGGCAATCTGATTGGTAACTATGGGCAACAAAGTGAATTTTAGACCTAGACCGTTTTCATACATGTGGCCCTAAAACTCAAAATGTATTTGAACAATTGCTGCATGTAGAGAATGAGCCTCATTTATATTGATAATACACAGGGAGAGGCAAAAGTCCCAGGACGCCCTTTTATTTCAGAGACGGAAGGGAAAATGACAGATCAGAATAGGCCAGCAAGTAATGGGCGAGGAGGCCTATCCTATGGCCGCCATCTTGAAAAACGGCATTTTAGATCAAGGGCAAGTTTTTCCAATGGGAAGGTGGTCATGTAGCATATTACAGAAGATCAGAATGATCTCGAAATGGATTTGCAATTTCGCTTGTGGTTCGAAAGGGAATACTCCCTGTGATGAACAGCTATTTGACATGTTCAATGTGTTGCCCCTGATGTTGAACACAGAGCTAAAAGTGCTTTTATAATATGCTACATGACTACCTTCCCATTGGAAAAACTTGCCCTTAGTCTAATATGGTGGCTTTCAAGATGGCGACCATATTCTGGATATAGTATAAAAGATAGGCCTCCCATTACTTGCTGGGGTATTCAGGGATGTCATTTTCCCTTTCGTTTCTTAAATGGAATGTGTCATCAAAAATGAGTCATTGTTTAAGTCCCATTTTTATGTTAAACACATTTTTTAGGAATTTTTGGTTGTGTTTTTTTTTTACATTTTTTATATCACTTTCAATATTTTTTTTAGTAATTTTTAAGTCTTGCAGTTTTCACTTTGGCCACTAGGCCTTGTTTGCACTGCTTTAACAGCAGTCAGAGAGATGCTTTACAGTAGCTTCATGCACATAGGAAACCTAAAACTGACTCAGTCCCATTCACTTCTATAGGAGAGTTTTCTAGTCATGCTCTGTGACCTGAGAAGAAATCACTGTGCAGGGAGGTGAAAGGGTGAACTGTGACTATCTCCTCTTGTGACTGGTGGATCCTGTGCTATCTATTCACACTGGTGTCTCCTTTCAGTTTGACCCTCTTTGTGCTGATAATGAGCAGACAACTGAGAATCTTTCTGTACAGAACAGGAAGTGTCAGACTATTGGCCAAAGTGAAAACTGCAGAACTTAAGAATTATTAAAAAATATTGAAAGTGAAATGGAAAATAAAGAGAAAAATATAACCAAAAATTCTTAAAAAATGTGTTGAACATAAAAATGTGAGTTAAACAATAAGTCATTTTTGATGACACATTCCCTTTAAATAAAAGAGGACTGTTGTCTTACCCTCTACTTTTAGCAATAAACTGTTTTCTGACTGGTCTGAGAGATTAAAAAAGGGCTAATTTCAAAAATTTTAAATCATTATTTTTACTAATGTTGGAAAATGGTTTAACTGCAAACATCTAAGTACCTCATACTGCAGATTCCCCCAAACCCTAGGCTGGCCCAGGACCTCATTAAAATGACACTTTCCAAAGGGAAAAAGGAGTATTTTTTTTTAAAACCAATTTTTCCTGGAAAATTCCTTTTTTTTTTTAAAATTTTTTTTTTTGGCAGCATTTTTTTTAACAAAAGGGTCCAAATTAGCTGGAAATAAAAATTTCGGGATTGTAAGGCAGTTTAAAACTCTTTTTTAGAGAGGGTTTCGCTTACCCTTTTATATATTCTCTTTCAAATATAGGAAAGTGACCTCATGATCCCCTAAATTTTTTTCTCTGGAAAGGGATAGAAAAAAATTTTAAACCCTAAAACCACCGGGGAAATATACAGTACGTAGCAATACATGAAACGTAACGGGGTAATCTTTTTTTAAACTGGGGAGGCATTTTTCTGCACACTTACCGGGTTATTTCTGGTTTTTTGGGCCAGCCAGAAAAAGGACGACCCAAGAAAATTCCCCTTTACTGCTTGCTATCAGAGTTCACAGAAGTAGAAAGAAATTTTCACGTGGGGAAATTGTAAAAAAAAAATTATATATAAAAAAAAAAAAAAAAAATACCCATATTGCCCGTGAAAAGAAAAAACACTCTAAAATAAGGGGGCAAAATTTATCAAGGCAGTTGCGCCAAAAATTTTCTGACTCCATTTGACCCAAAAAAACAGCTTTTCGCCCCATTTACTTTGTTTTTTTTAGACTTTTTTCAAGGGCTTTTTTTTTGCGCCTTGCCCCGACAAAGGGGGTGGCCATAAAAGGGTTTGGGGTTTCTCGAAATGGGGCAAGGTTTAAAATGCGACAAAAAATCCGCCGGGAATCTGCGCCCAAAATTTTTGGGCGAAAAAAGTAACCCAAACTTAAACATGGTAAAAACTTAAACTAAACTTTTTCCTTAACCTGCGCCAGTTTTAAACAACACTATTTTAAATGTGGCGCATTGAAAGGGACTAGCCCAAATTTTTACACTGCCCAAAAAATAAGACCCCTTTTTGAAAAAACTGTCCCAATATATATATATATTTTTTTTTTTAATTGAAAATTTTTATTGATTTTTCATTTATTATAAAAAAACAAGTAAAACAACTTTTAAATTGGCCCCCTGAGAAATATATACACGTAAAAAGGGGCTTGTGTGAATCGGGCTTGAACAAAATGCAAACCCAAACCTAAACGGAAGTAAAAATTAGGCGGGCAATTTAGACAAGGCTTAAAACGGTTACTCTTTAAGCCATAGATCAAAGACTTTCCACCCCTCATAAAAAAAAAAAAACAGCATAAAACATATAAAACGCAGGACAGGGGACAAAAGGGTAAGGTTAGGGGGGGGGGGGGGGGGGAAAAAAGGGGGAGGGTTCGGTCAAGAGGGCCCCAAAAAGGGCGGGGGTGCTTTTCCCCATGGGACCAAATTTTAAATCAAAAGAAACCAAATTTTTGCCCATGGAGCCGGCATTAGAAACTCCATTCCCCGGGCTTTATCTGTGAGCCTCTAAACAGAGATCCCCCTCTACTTGGTGGCGTGGTCGGGCCTCCAAAAACCTTAAATTGGGGCCCCCCTGGGCCCTGTAAGGATATTTTAAACATAATTTGGAATCCTTTTTAGATAGACCCTTGCCCGGGCCCCCACTCATTAAATAGGTGAGAGGGTCCAAGGGGAAATCCTCCCCCCCCAAAACCTCAGCTAAAACTCCCTGACCTTTTTGACCAAAAGGGTTGAATAATCGGGCAAATCCCAAAAAAAAATGGCCAGCGTACCCATTTGAGGCAACATCCCCAAACATACCAAATTGGGGACGGGGGGGTTTTCCTTTTTGTGCGGGACCTCCGGTGTATGGTCCCAAAGAAAATAGTATTTTGTATAGATTTTCTTTATGCTGGATACATACTGAGGTTTTCCGCCCCCTGCGTTCCAAATCACCTCCCAAATGAGGGGAAGGGTATTTCCCTACCTAAGTAGCTTTCCCCCCGGGCCTTATTTTTGTGTGGGGGGGGTTTTCCAGCAAGGGGGGGTCTGAGAAAAATGGAGTAGATCGTGGAAATAACCCCCTTATTACTTTTGGCCCGTTTTTACAAAGCGCCCAAAGGGAGGTGGGGATCGAGAGAGAGATGTGCCAAACAGGAGGACATAGGTGAGTTATCTGGGGGGTAATGAAATGGGGAAATCTCTCAGGGAGTTTAAATAGCCCCCTCTGAAGGGTGAAAAAAAGGGAAATCAGCCTCCTGCCCCCTCCCTAGCAAAAAACCAAAAACCGGAAAAAACTCCCCCCCCAGCCACGGTCTTGCCACAAACCCCAGATGAGCCAGCAGGGAAAAGGGGTGTGCACAAAAAGGGGGCCCATGGGGAAGCTTTGGAAGCTAACTTAAATCTGGTCCTGCACTTTTTTCCCATATCTTTTGCGTAAACTTGTTTGGGACCCAATAGGTATCCCAGTGAGGGGAAAAGGTTTTTCGAATCCATAAAAAGTGCTTTGGGGGGGTTTTGGGTGCAACCCCACGGGCTTTTCTTTTTCCATCCATTTGGTATATCTGGGGAAAAGGAAAGACCAAGCTGGGATAAAAACGCAAGGGGGTTGGCCCCAATAGTATTTGGGAGGAAAACCCGGAAAACCGCCAGTCCCCCACGCCCCCCCTACGGGCCACCCATAATAACTTTTTGGCCACCCTATGCCTGCCCGGGGCCCATAGGGAACCCTTAGGATAGCTCCCGGGGTTTTGGAGCGTAGCCCCACTCACCCGGGACCGCTCCCGGGGAGAGTCTCGAATGGGTTTAGAGGAGTTTTTTGGGTAAGATGGACATTTTTGACCGAGTTAATTTCTACCCAAAGAAGTTTGGGGAAGGCGGTGCCCAAGAGAGTGACCTTTCAATTTTTAAAAAAAGGGGGGGGAAAATTACGCAAATTAGGGGGGAGGGATATTGGTCCTTTTATCTGGATCCCCCAGGAAATTTGAGCGTTTTGGGGGTTTTGCCACTTGTGGAAAGAAATTTAAAATTTTTGAGGGAGGATAAGACCTCGGGGGGAAAATGTTGTTTGGGAGGGCCTTTTTCCCTTTGAGGTGTTTGATTTTAAATATCCCAAAGGGGGGCCCCCAAATTCAGCAAGAAGTGCAGGGAAAAAAAGGGTAACGGGGTATGTACTTTCAGTCGGGTCAACAAAATATCTCCCCCCCCCAAAAAGGGGGGAAAATTTTAAACCCCTTTAAAATTCCCCTAATCTTTATGCCCTTGATATTTTGGTTTGTGCCCAAATTGCCGCGGGCAAGAGGTTTTTAGCACAACGCAAAGAGGATGTGGATAGGGGGGCGGGCCCCTGCCCTATTTTCCCTTTTTTAATTTCCCAAAAGGTATCGGAGATATATTTAGGGATTTTAAAAATGGACGCCGAGGGAGAAGAGTATAAACCTCGGGATTTCCCCGCCGGGAAAGGGGCCCAAAGAAAAACCCTTAGGGCCGAAGAGCCTCAAAAAGGAACGGCCATTTTGCAGCCTATAAAAAGGGGCCTTCTCAGAAATCTAGGCTGAGGATAAGGCCTGCTGCGCATGGGGGTTTAAACAGAAATCCACTGGGTTAAATTTAGGGGGCGCCTCGTTTATCCCCCCCCGGGCCCTGGAAGGGACGAATCCTACCGGGCCCCGTGTGTACCCGGTTGGGGGACCCAGGGGTTTTCAGTCGGGTTGGGCCAGGATTTTGGTATAGATTTTTTCAGGTCAGAGTTGACAAACCCGCAATCGGGCTGTAACAAGCACTGCCCCGGCTGGGCCCCTTTCCCGGTTTTGGATCAAATTTTATATACAAATGTGACATGGGGGGTTGGGGGAAAAGGGAGCTCCCCCCGAAATGAGTTATAGGTTGCAGCAAAAGGGGAGTCAAATATCTAAATTTAACTTTTAAAGTAAAAGATGGGTACCCCCAAATCGGGGCCGGGGGCTTTCCCCGACGGGAGGGCCCTTTAAAAAGGGATTTTTCCTCTATTTTCCTCTAATTGAATGGGGGCCCCTTTAAAAAATCCCCGCCCCCCCTGCCGTGAGCGATGGAAAGGGGGGTATTTTCAAAAATTCCCCGGATAAAAATTTTTGGGCTCCTATTCCATGGCCGGGGGGGGGAGGAAATCGAAATGGGAGTTTCAGAAAAAAAACCCCAAGGAAGATTTCACAAGGGCCCTTGGGGCCCATATCCATGTACCCTCCTTGCCCTTTTAATGCTTGGAAATTGATTGCACGAGCCCCTTTCTTTCATTTGCCCTTGAAAAATAGCGTGGGGCTTTTTTTCCCATATTCAAAATACCTTTGTTTGATGAAAAAGGAAAGCTTTCCACACCTTGAAAGGGCAAAACCTTTAAGGTTTTTTTGGACGAGACTATAGGGTCTCAAAATTGAAACCCTAGGGAAATATTGTCTTTTTGGGCGTTCCATCCCCTTTAAGGAGGGTGCGAAAAGTCTGGTGGATTTTTTTCTGCAGTACCCTTTTTAAGCTTGGTGCCTAGGGCAATGAAATTTGGGCCTCTAAAGACTGCCTTGTGGGTTTCCCAAATAAATGAAAAAAACAATTTTAAATTTAAAAAAGGAGCTAGCGACCACGCAACTGCTCCTTCGAGGCTTGCCTTTTTTTAAAAGAGTGTTTCATTCAGCCTCCAATGACATAGCCGCTGAGCTGGGAGCTGTAAATTTAAATTTTACCGAGACTGGGGCATGAAACCACCATGTTAATGGGTTTCAATGCCCAAACCCTGTAGAGCCCCCAATGTTGGGGAAAAATTGCCGAAAAAGAAAACAAGGGCCCAGTGTGCGTTTTGTAAAGAGGGGGGAGAAAAAAGAGTAAATCCTTACTTTTAGGGTGACTTACCTTTCCCTAGGTCGAAAAAGACCCTTTGGGGGGAATGAGCTTTCCCAAAAAAGGGTGGGGACAATCTGGCAAAAAGAAAGGGTTTTGGGGCTTTTTCCCCCCATACTACATCTTTTCCATTTTCTTCCCCAGAAAAAACCCAAAAAAAAATTCCCCCCCCAAAAGGGGCCCGGGGTGTAAGGGGAACTTTGCTTTCTTTAAAAAAAGACCCTATTTAAGAAGGGGACCTGTTAACCCCTTTGGCGCGTAAAACATTGCATAATGTAAAACGGTTTTTCCCTCTAAATGTAGCTTTAAAGGATGATGTAACCCCCCCCCCATCCCGGGGCAGCCAGTTATGCCTCAACCTGCAATCCCACAGGTTTTGGGGTTTTTAGTATAAACCACCCCCCTGCCCTCTTCCCTTTCTTAAATGGGAGAAAAAACGGTGGGGAAATAGGGCCCCAGCAAAGCGAATGAGCCTTTTGGGGTTTTAAAATGGGGTTTTCCCGTAAAAACCAAAAAGTCGGGGTCGGAGGGACCCCACATTCCCCTTTAGGGCCCAAACCCACGCTTAATGTCAGAGTTAAAAATCCCCTTTTAACCCTTTTAAAATGACACAAAATTTCCATTTCCCGGGGTAGGGGGGGACACCTTTAGAAAAAGTATGCCCCAAAAAAAGGGATCGTCCCCAGATTTGCAGAAAGTTTTCCAAACCGCCCCCTGAGGATTTTCAAATGTAGAGAAGAGAGGTAGGGGAAGGGGGGGGGGGTGGGGGGACGGGAAGGGAGACCACAAAAAACCAGGAGGGGCGACACCCAAAAACCCAAACCCAAAACAACAAACAAAAAAAACAACCGGTTATAACAAACCCAAAAATGAACCCGGGGAAAAGCAGGAGAAACCCAAGGGCAGAGGAATAATTCCCCCCGGGCCCCCGGCGCCCAGCCCCTTTGTTAAAAACCTTTAGCGGGAAATGCGCCGGGTTTTGGGGGCTCGGGATAAAGGGGGGGCTCCAAAGAGGTCTCCTACAAGAAGGCCTCAGGGGAGGGCCCCCCCTTTCCCGAGGTAGAAAAAAGCGTTTTCAAGTCCCCCCCGGCCCCAAAAGGGAGGAAGGGGGAGAAGAGTCCGGAAGCGAAACCAAAAAGCCTCAACAAACCCAAGGGTAAAAAAAAACCAAAACTGTGAGGGATAAGCTAGCGGCCTTAAACCTTATTAAAAAGAAAATAAAAAATCAAGGCCCACAGATGTAAAGGATAATTGAAAAACTTCTAGATGGGGGCAATAGGGTCCAAGAGGAGAGGGGGGGGGATGTTGAAGTCCCTCCAGTCAGCATAAAAATCCCATATTCAGCCGGGGGGGAGAGCGTCGGGGTTTCTGGGCCCGGAAAAAAGGGGTCCCTGGAACGTCCCTTGCGATTTACAACCGACTCCCCAAATGGGTGGCGGGGGGAGGCGGGAGTACAGACAGCCCCCCAATCGTTCCCCCTCTTTTGGAGTAGGGATTTTCAGGGTATTGCAGAAATTTTGGGAGTCAGCAAAAAACCCGGGGAACAAACTGAGGCGACCCTCAATGCGAGCCGAGAGACAAACGGAAAAAAGCCACCTAAAAAAGGGAAAAAGATTCTCTTTCAAAGGGTAGCAAAACAGCGGTCTAAGTTGGCCCGGGGCTTTTCTGCAATGTGTTCCAGGAGAGGTCAACGAAGATCTGTATAAAGGGGTCCCCCCGAAAAGTCAATGCTGTGGGGCCCTGGCCTTTTTTCCTTATTGTTCTTTTACCGAGTGGTCCATTTAGGGACAATAACATCCCTGGGGAGGGGGAGAGGAACCCTTTGGGGGCGGGGCGCCCCTGTGGGCCCTGTCAAGCTTGATGGGGCCCGGGGGGGGTTTGCTCCCAAATATGCGGGTTTAAAAAATAAGTCCAGGATGGCCCCGCAAGTCCTCCTCCCCCCCCCCGGGTTCCCCGGGGGCCCCCGAACTCTGATTTGTTCCTGGGGGCCCGCGGTTGTCAAAATCCTCCACATGGGCGAGCCCCTCCCTGACCGAGACATTTTCCCGGATAGAAAGGGGGGATTTGGGGCGATGTAAACCCTTTCCCTGTTTTTCATGGGGCCTCCTCCCAAGCTTTTTCCCGGGGGGGTACTATTTTTCGGGAAAAGTCCCCGCCAATTTTAGGGAATCTCCTCTCTGCAGGCTGCCCTAACCTCCCAGACCCCCGCCCTCCCGCTCATCCCCCGTTAGGCCCTTTTTTTTGTATCAAATCAGTCCAAAGCCGATTGGGCAGGGAATGAGGACTGCGTTTGGGGGAGAGGAGGATGCCGGGAGCCCTGCCAAGAAAAAAAATCCCGGGGTGCCCCGACCCCCTGAGTAAAGTGGAGAGGAGGCTGGATATGCTTGGGATTCCCCCCAGGTCAGATGCCCCCGAAAAGGCCCCGAGGAGAGGAGGGCCCGGCTCGGGTAGCAGGGGGGGGGGGCTTGGGGCCCCCACCGGGGCTGTAGGGGGCTGGTGCTGGGGGCCCTGGCTGAGGGGGGGCCTGCACGTTTCCCAGCTGCGGGGGGGGGAGGGGGGGCTTTTGCAGGGGGCCCCGTACCCCGATCCCCCATGGCCGTCGCTGGTGAGGTTTTTTCGGGGTGCTGGGGAGGAGGTGCGGCCCTTTCCCCTGCGCCTCAACCCCGGGGTTAAACTGTGGGGTCCCCCTTCAGGGGGGTGATGCCGCTGCAAAGGGGAGGAGGAGATCGCGCTGTGGTCGCCCAGCCCTTTAGTGAGGAGGCAAAAAGGGCCCCGGGAAAGCCGGGGGCAGGAGGGCCCGGGGGCGCCGCGCCAGGGAAAAGCGCCCCGGAGGTAGGGATCCAGCAAACCGACTGGCGCGCGACCGGACCCGGGGCCTTCCCCGGGGTGTTTTGGGGCCGGGGGGGTTCCCTTTTTTTCCCAAAACTTTGGGCTGATTGTAGCCAAGGGCTGCCCGTTTTGGGGTAGCCGGCAGCGGGAGCTCAGCTTTGGGTCGGCCATTTGCTTCGACTTCCGGTCACGCCCCCCCCCCAATATATTTTTAAGTGTATCAAGGCTGTATGCACAAGTGCTTATTGCATATAAAAAGGAGAGAAAAGGTCCAGCTTCCAAAAATACAAAACTTTTATTATGCCAAGATTAAAAAAACCCTGGGGCAAAAAAAAGGAAAACCCGCCGTAAAAGCTTTTTTAGGGTGTGCAACAACCCCCCATCAAAAGGCACTTTTTTCTAAGAACACACAGGTAAATTTTTTAATTAATAAAACAATGAGCAAACAAATTTAAAGGGCACGAGGAAATAGTAAAACAAAACCCATGCAAGGGAAAAAAAAAAAAAAAATGTTACAACATAAAAATATCCAAATTTACAGATAAAAAAACTAATAATTTAAAAATTAAAAACATACATCAAAATACGTAAAGAACAAATGGAACAAATTTTTTGACATAAATAAATTATTTGGGTTTTCAATTGAAAATACTGTGTGGTTTTTTATGTACTTTTTATTTTGCACATGACGTAACACAACAGAGATCACAATTTTTTAACAACACCCGGCATCTAGTGTGTCCACAAATTTTAAAGTACCAGCCCCTTTAAACCCAAAAGCTTGAATTAAACCCCCGATCCCATTTACGAATGTACAAAAATTGGAGAATACACCAAATTTTTATTGTTTCATTGGTTAATACTTTTTTTGGGGGGAAATTTCTTATTAAGCTAAATGTGACAGCACTCGTACAATTTTATTTCCCATCATTAAACTCTGTTAGAATCTTTAAAGTGGGGAAAAACACTGCAAAAAAATTAGAAAAAACTGCACTTTAAGGCCATCAAAGGGAAAAAAAAGACTAAATTTTGGAATTTCTGGGGTAACCCCAAATACACAACTAGAGTGCAAATTTCGTTTTGGGAAGTTTAAATTTTTTATTGAAACCCTCTCTAGTAAGCACATTTATTTCTGCAGGTTTGAAAAGATGGTCAGTGGAATGTACATGGGAGAACTTGTCAGACTTATCTTGGTAAAAATGGCCAAAGAAGGATTACTTTTTGAAGGAAGAATCACTCCAGAGCTGTTAACTAGAGGAAAATTTGAAACTAAACATGTCTCTGCCATAGAGAAGTAAGTTACCATTTCCATTTACCATTTAAAGGGGTTTTGCCACTAAGTAAAATTGACCTGGGAAGTATGGAAATTAAAAAATAAACATTTTCACCATTCATCATTATTAAAAATTCTGCACTGTTTTTGTTTTAGCTGCTCCTTTAGTGATCCATTGTTTACAGCTAGTCTCCAAGGGATACGACCAGGGCTGAGAGCTCCTCAGTCCTGGTCACACATGCTCAGACATCACTTCTCCTCTCAGGCAGCTACTGAGTGTTCAAACCCCAGGTGCTGTCATTCTACTCCTGTCCTCTGTTCTCCTTAGTAATTAGTCAAACAGTGCAATAAATTAAAAAAAGAAACCTCAATGAGGTCTGGGCATTGATAAAGAGAAAAAAATCCACAGGTTTGGTTCCTGCAGGGATTTGAACCTAGACCCTTGTTCCTGAGGCCATAAACTCCTAACCTCTTTGAGCTACTCCAATACTATATATACAACAGACCTTTCTTTGAGTACAGAGATGAAAGGCCTGTGATGTCATCCTGCGGGTACACATGATATGCAATTTCAAAACAAATCACACACGCCCCCTTCTGAGCACACAGAGCTGGATGCAGGAGGTATGAAATGAGATTGTGGCAAAACCCCTTTAACCTAATGTAAGATAGAACCAAAAAAGTATTGTGATATTCTGTTTAAAGAGTGCTCTACACGACATTTTGGATGGGATAAAAAATGGTGAAAAGGAATGCTGCTGACAGACCCAGTTGCTGTCTTAATAGATGGATCATGCTGGGCAGTGGCCTGGAGCCCCACAAGTATATGAGATTCATGCCTATGTACACACACCAGTCGCCGCATCCATAATTTAACCACTCAATTTTTCGGTCACCTGCCCAACATTTAAAACTTCCCCTAATGGGCTCCATCCCAACGGCAGATGGTCAAATACTGTCAGTTTACCCGACCGAGGTATTTGTCCGTTTTTAGTGCCGTCCCCACGGCAGCCAGAGGACGGCTTTTTTCTCCCTGTTAGCAGAGAAAAGCCCCTCCCTTCCAATTCAAATGTTCATAACTGTCCTGAAAACCGACGGAAGAATCGAATCAGCACAATGTCCTTTCGGGGCGGCCGGCGGAAAACCCATGCAGTGGGGACTGCCTGCTGCACGGGTTTTCCATAGTGGCCCGGTGTGTTAGTTTGCGGCCGGTTCTTCAGATGGTTTGCGGTTTTGCAAACCGTCTTGAAAAATCCCCCCGGCCGCTAACTGGGTGCCGTGGGGAACATCCCCCTAAACATTGAGAAGGAAAAAAAATTAAGTTTTCTTTATTGTTAATTTACATTTTTATTCCTGTGAGTGGTTGTTTAGGCAGGACCTAGTGCGAACATACCCTTACGGCAATCAGATAAGAGAGCAGGGAGAGGTGGTCGGTAACCTAGAGAAACTTAAACTAGCAGTAGATAAAATCGTTTTTTTTTTTTTTTTTCCAATAAATTTTTATTGAATTTTTCAACAAATAAAATATATCAATACCAAGAGAAATGACATTCATTGGGGCACATACAGAGTACAAGCAATGATAAGACATTTATGACATTGTAACTTGTCAGTGGGTATACGTAGAAAGATTACAGTAATCGTCTTCACAGAGTAAGAGTGATTATTATTAATCTGAGAGTAATCCCTCACTAATGTGTATGGACAGGTTTGAGTCGTATTCTAGATAGGTCCTAATAACAAGTAGCTGGTATTGGCAGGTGAGTATAACTAATAGATTTACAATCCTATCTAGACCGACTCCCACTCCGCAGAGGACGAGATGTTGATGGTAAGTATGTGTATAGCCATGTGGGGATGACCATTCCATATTGCTTCATTTCTCTATAACAAGCGAACAATCTGAAAACAAATGTGTAACATATTGCAACTTAAAATGAAAGGAAGGGAGGGACCTGGGATGGGACGGAAAAATGGGGGAAAGGAGGGGGGGGGTTGAACAAGGTCGCTACCGGCGTCCGAGGAGCTTCAAAAGCTGTTAAACTGAGTTAAGTCTATGAGGAAGAGTCATTCCTGCCATCCACCTCTGCCCATCGTGAGAAGAATTATGAACGGAGTTTCCTCCAAATGCTAAAATTTTTTTCGTACCCGCAGTTTATCGACACTATGTCTATACACCTCTGATGCTAATGGAGCTAACCGCTTTCCACCGTCTAGTTATAAGGCTCGTTTTGCTGGCGTGAAGAATATGGCAAAACTATTGTTCTATTTAGAAATGGAACATTATTTATATCTATTAAGAATAATGCAAATTCCGGAGTTTCGGGACAGCGGAACCTGTTGCGAACTTAGTTGCCAGGGACGACCATCTTCTCCAAAATAGTGTCAGTTGCGGCACTTCCAGAAAATGGCAGAATAGATCCTTGTTGACCACAAAACTCTCCAACATAGCGGAGATAGTGGGGAATAATAATTGAAAGTCGAGGGGCCGTGTAATACCAACGATCCGATTTTGCAGGTATTGTTCTTTAAACTGGTTGAGCCGGAGGACCAATGGGCCCACTGCAACGCCGCCCTCCATTGCTGATCCGGAAATGTCTTGCCCAATCTCGTTCCCCATTTGATAAGATCAATCAGGACCATCGTAAAAGTCATTATTGGTTGTATTATATTATAAATTGTCCTTAGTGCCGTTTTTTGAGATTTAGAAATTTTGTTTTAGGATGAAAAGGAGAGGTGTAACAATTTCTCTTTGTCTGTAGATTATTCTGTTTTAGAAATGGACCTATTTGTTTTTAGATATTGAAAGAGGTCGGTATTTGGCAGATTATATCGATTGGAGAGAGAAAGGAAGCCATCGTTTGTTTTCATCCCAAAGTCTTGTCATGGTTTTTAAACCTTTCCGTTCCCAATCAGAAAATTGATGTGGGGGAGATTAATGGACCAGTGAATGAATCGATCTGAAGCTCCTATACGGAATAGAAGGGTAAGAAGTCTGTTTCAACGACTCCCAGTAGATCAGGGATACTTTGATCGGTGGGGAGAAGGACCCCTTAGGTTGAGCGGAGGTGTATGGATTTAGCAACAAATGCCTTAGTGAGGAGTTAGCTAGGGCACTGGCCTCCATACCTGCCCAAAGTTTATTGTCGGTCGGTGCCCACCAATGTTGTAGCTGATCCAAGGTGGTTGCTACATGATAGGCTTTTAATAAAGGAAGTCCCAGGCCTCCAAACCGATCATTCTTGTGCATAGTAGAGGAATTTATACGTGGCGTTTTTGAATGCCAAATAAAGTTGTTCAAGCTGCGATATTGAAACAAAGCAACCATCTAGGAGGAGAGGGATGGAGGACGGGACCTCAGAAAAAATAGTAGTTTTAGGTAGAAATAATCAATTTATATAATATTATTTCGTCCCAACCATGAGTTTCTATTGGAAATATTCTATCGAACTCTTTGCGTAACGAGTCATTAAGCGGGATACATTGGTTATAGCCAGATTGGCAACATTGCGTTAGTGAGAACTATGCCCAATATAGGGTAGTTCTGGATGCGCCAATGGAAGGGGAAGGAAGCATGTTTAGTTTTTGAATCTCTGGAATAGTCAAATCAGAAATCAAGTGCCAGCGATTTGTAGTCATTGATTTTATAAATAGAAAGTTCTCTCCGAATGTCGTTAAAACCTCCATGGCCGAGGGTAGCGATTGAGCAGATATGGAAAAGCATAGAATAACGTCGTCTGCACAGCGAGATATAACATGTGCGGTCTGTGAGAGTGTGACTCCCGAAATGCCTAGATTTGACCTAATTGCTTCTGCTAAGGCTCCATTAGTAAAACAAACAAAAGGGGGGAGAGAGGGCATCCCTGGCGAGTTCCGAAAATTCATCTATCTGGAAGGGTTTTAGATAGGATATTATTACTACCACTAAAGCGGGCGGAGGGAGAGGTCATACAAAGATTGAATAGCTAGCAGGATAGTGCCTGTGAATCCAAACTTCCCAGTACAGAAAACTCGAATTCCAGTGAATCACTATCAAAGGCCTTCTCTGCATCTAAAGATAGAAGCAGAGAAGGTAGCTTATTGGTTTCAATATGATGTATGATATTAATTAGCCGTCTGGTAGCATCTGGGGCCTGCCTCCCCTTAGTAAACCCCACCTGGTCTGCGGCAATCAGAGTTGGCAAAATATCTGCCAATCGGTTTGCTATCAGTTTCGCTAACACCTTAGTGTCCGAAATAAGTAGCAAATAGGCGGAGTTGGCCGGGCGCAACGGGCATCATTCCCCTTGTTATGAATCGTAATTATGGTGCTTGTAGCATTTCCGGGGCAAGTTTGCCCGTTTGTCATAGCTGAGTGCATATGTCGACCAGAGTGGGTTAAGGAGTGGGGAGAAGGTTGTAGGTATACGTTAGAGAATCCGTCTGGCCTCGGTGGCCTTCCCTCTCGGAAGAGATCGTATGGTACGTGCCACTTCTGCCAATGTAAATGGGGAATTTAGCTTATTAATCATGTCCACGGACAAAGAGGGGAGCTGAAGAGAGGATAGAAACGCTTGGATATCCTCACTTTGTGGGGGTTGCAGGGAGGTGTCGTCCTTTAAGTTATAGAGAGTAAGTAAAAAAATCGCTGAAGGCCATCATCTATAGCTTTTGGGTGCTTTTATTTTATGGGATTTATCCGCGGACAACAGTAAGGGATGTGGATATTATGCCGTAACACGAGCCACCTATACTTCCATTAATCTGGAGGTTTGTTTAGGGATTTATAATAGTTAATTTAATGTTTTTTAGTTTGGTTATACAAGTTAGTTAGTAGATATTCCCTTAGCTTGTCTGGCCTTGTATAAGTCTAGATGGGTTTTGTGGGAAGGGTTTTGTTTTTGCTGAGTTTCTAGTGCGTTCAAGGTGCTCACTAAATCTTCCCATTTTCCAGATCTTTGTTTTTTAAGCCTGGATGAAATTTGTATTAGAATGCCTCTGATAAATGCTTTATGCGCGTTCCATAATACGAATGGGTTGGCGCTTGAGTGTTGATTTAAAGAAAAATATTGAGTCAGCTGTTTTAAGATCTCTTTTTGGAGGGTAGGATCAGAGAATACTCTGGTATTATTTCGCCATGAGAAAGGGGTGGGGCCCGATGGTCCTGTTTTGATAGACATCGTGATCGGCGCGTGGTCCGACCACGATATCCATACCAATTTCCACTTTTCTCTAGATCTGTAGGCGTGCCCCTCTCTCCACCGAGAACATATCTATTCTAGAGTAAGTTTGATGCCTGGCGAATAAATAAGTGTAGTCTTTTTCTGAAGCATGGATGCATAAAAATTCGCCTAAACGTCATAGTAGGAAGAATGTCGAATCCGAAGAGAGCACTCCCACTGCGCCGTGAGCGGGGGCCTCAACGTAGAGTCCCACCGTGGAGTCAGAGACCAGGTTTGAAGTCTCCACAAAAAATAGCCTAACCTTGGAGATCTTTTTTTGCTTTCTTAATCGTTTATTAATAAGTCTGAGCTGATTGGAGTTAGGGGCGTATATATTGGTAATGGTATATTTCAATTATTCAATCACAGACCATAATTATTATATCTGCTCCGCCTCCGGTCGATGGTTTGGGAGATTAGATGAAAAGCAACTGTATCTTTAATTGCGATAGCCACGCCAGCCTTTTTCCTATCCATACAGGAAAAGATAATATGGGGGTATTGTTTATGCCTGAGTCTGTGTGTATCGGAAAGGAGAAGGTGTGTTTCTTGGATACACAAAACATCTGATTGGAGTTTATAGGCCTCCTTCCATAACATGGATCTCTTAAAAGGACTATTAGTCCTCGAACATTCATAGATGCAATTTTCAACGCCATATGTAGGGAATAAGCAAGATTAATATCTTAGTACAAACATTAGCAAGATGGGGGAGTAGAAAATGTCGTATAGAGACGCCGATGCGACCAGGGGAAAGTGGGAGAAGGGGAGGACAAGGGAGAATAAACTGAAATACATATACAAGAACCATAAGTAGGCAGTGAAATACTGCGCAAATACCGGGGGCGGCGGATTTGCCTAAAAAGGACCTTGAGATCGGAAAAACAGAAAAGGGATCTCAATTACTTGAGGAAGGATTGCCCCGTATGGGCTTGGGCATATACTAGTAGCGAGATTTTGACTCATGTACCCACTTTTGACCACTCCCTGGGAATTTTAGAGGCGGACGGGGCGGCAGGCATTGAGGTGGTTTCCAGAAGCGGGAGGTTCCACTTGGAGAGCACTTTTTCTCCCCCTTCTGGATACAAGGAGATGGTTTGACCTTCCCATCTGATTATTAATTTTGTTTGGTGGAATCCCCAACGATATGGAGATTATGTTGGTTACGGCAGGCCGCCGTGATTGGAGCGAATTGTTTTCTTGCGGACAGAGTTTGTTGTGAGAGGTCGGCGAAGATCTTGATGGAGGAGTATGGAGATGGGAGTTGGCTGAGCTGTTTAGTTGCTTGTAGGATGCGATCTTTTGTGTGGTAGAAGTGGATTGTAGCCAGTACATCACTCGGAACCGCCTCTGGAATTGATCTGGGTTTAGGTAAGTGATGGGCCCTATCGATAATGAGATCTTGCTTGGAGCAATTTGGGAGGAGAACTTTAATCAAGTTTTGAAGGTATTGTTGGAGGTCCGAGTTTGGGACCGAGTCCGGAATTCCTCTGAATTTAAGGTTGTTCCTTCTGCTCCTATCCTCTAAATCAGCCAGCTTCATTTTAATTCTATCCAGATCCTCCTCAACACTATTGTGGGCGTCCACCAAGTTGTTGTGAGCTTGTGAAAAGACTTCCCATTTTGGTTTCCACGTGGTTACTCTGTTACTCTAAATCATCTCCACCATGTTTTCAAGGTGGTGTATAGAGGTTTGTAGATCTTTTATGGAAGTTCGGAGGGCCAACATCATGTCTTTCATGAGAGTGGGGGTCATTTCCTGGTCCCTAACTTGAAATGAGTCCAGTACATCCGGAGGCTGTGGTAACGGGGCTTCTGATGGAACATGAGGTGAGCCGGCTTCGGGTGGGATGTCTGACATTTTCGCTTTTTGCTTAACTGGACTGCTATTACTAGAATTCTGAATTGGGATTGAAGGTAATGATTCGGTGTCGTTCCGAGTGCCAGATGGAGGGCTAGGTCTAGAACTGCTTCTCTTAAGTGGGGAGGAAGTTTTAGAAGAGCTCGTGGTGTATTCAATAGGACGTTCTGATCCGGAGGATTGCTGGAAATGAGCACGAGATTTCTGAGTGGATAGACTCTGAATGAGATGCGGTCCTTGCCAAACACCGTCTAGTCACCACCCCGTCCGCCTCCAAACCCCTACTCGGGTTTCCTGGAGTAAAGAAGGTTGTTTTTTTAGACATAGGGATTTTCCTTTTCCCTCCTTTGTTTTAGAAGGACCCATTGGGTGAGGACCAGATTAGTTAGATGAATGTTGTATGAGTATCTAGGTAGAGAGTGGCTGAGCAAAATTCCCAAATGGAGTAATCACACTGCGTTGCTTATGACAGAAAGAAGTGGCTGTTGCTAGCCCGGGGGCATGTGAGATTGTTAGTTTAAGACATGGTGTGTGAGGTTAGAGGGAAGTACCATGGACTTGGACCCCAAGGAGCAGGGTTTTGTTGTTCTATATTGGTAGGTCTTCCCCTAACACAGGAAGGTACTACCCGGCTCGTGAGTATAATAGAAAAGGGTGGAATGCAATACTAGTCAATCGTCCCTAGATGGTGCCAGCACTTTACTGATACGAAGTAAAGATACAACAATTATAGATGGACTGTGGGCCTGGGCGCCTTTGCCCAACAAAAGATGATCTAGATAGTAGATTGCTTCTCTGCTCCCAAGTTTTCAGAGAACAGTATTTATAGGTAACAGTATTGGGGGGGTTATCTATTGTAGTAGAATAAAGCGCCACTAGGTGGTGACAGAGTACCATGAAATAAAGACCTGTGTTTAGATGGTATGAATATGGGTCACAGGAGCCGTCTATATATTTAGAAAGCCTAAATATTCGTTTCCCGAAGGGTCAACTTTACAATGCACAGCGTGTGTTAATGGCTTTGAAAGATGTAGGGAGGTCAGCCCTATAGATGTTCCCACTATGGGGGAGTACAGGGACACCCGGCGCTGAAAATTTCCTATACAGAGCGTTGGTATATATTGTTACCAGTTTCAGCTCAGTATGAGAGTGATAGAGAGCAGAAAGTACCCGAGAACCTAGTGGAATTAGCAGGGGTCACCTCCTTGTATAATACAGTATATATAACACAGTTTAAGATATCTGGTTTGTCTAATATATATCAGAGTTATAACCATCGCGTTGTTTAACACATAAAAGCAATATGTGTGACCTATAGCATCCTGGAAGGCTAAGAGTACAGACAGGTCTAACAAGTGATATCCCAAACTGTGGTAGCTATAGAGGGCAAGGCAACAAGGTCCCAGGCAGAGATGAGGGGATCACCCGGTAGATCCCCAGGTCAATTAGTGACCCCCAGTGATCCGCACCCAATACCAACTAGGACCAGGCCCCGCCCAAATAGTAGAGGGGGTTTCGGTCCTGCAATATAGTTCAGAAAAAAATAGCCAATATGCACTGCAATATAGATTTAAGAACCGGAAAGGTACCTCGGAATAGTAGGCAGAGTTTCACAGCTGTGAGTCTTGACGCACGCAGGAATACGCCTGTAACAAGCTGGCGGGGTCCAGGAGTGGTAGACAGACGGTTGTATCTGAGTATTCAGTCAGGCCGGTTCGTGGTCGAGAGGTCTGCCAACCTGGTCCCTCTTGGGGAAAAGTACATATAAGGAAGGAGGAGAGGAATATTGCCTCCAGTAAAAGCTGTATGCTTGGGAAGAAGATTTATGCAACGCAGCCTGTAGCAAGTAAGGGCCCAAAGCTGTGTCTCTGTCCCCCTCCGATTACACCTGGTTTTTTTTCTTTGCCCCCACCGGGTCCGCTCTTACTATTAATGCCAAGAAGGTGGTCAAGATGTGACCACGGACTTATCAGAGAGCCCGCCAATTACTAAAATAAAAAAAAAAAAAAATGCCCGCCAATAATTGTTGTCGGCGTCGAATAGAGTGTTAGGAACGATTTGGTACCCCCTGACCGCTGAGAATATTCAAATAAAAGAATAAGTGCAGTCTAGCCTCCTTGCTACAGACGGCAGCTCTTGCACCGTTGCTCCCCTGGGATGGACCCTGATCTGTGCTGACTGTAGGGCTGCAGGGGGGCTTAAGATGGCGATCTTCGGAACCTTTCAAAGGCCCGCCAAAATCAAAATCAAAACGCCAGCAGTCCTGAGGATGTTTAGAGTCTGCTGACCGGAATTGGCCTCCTCTATCCGGGAACTTGGGGAGAGTGTAATAATGGAGGAATTACCTCAAACAGCCTGTGGTTTGCAGCAGATTTTGCTGGTGAAGGCGCGGGACACAGCGGTGGGGCCCAGGTCAGGTCGTTCTCGTTTTCCGGGCGGCTCGAGAGACATCGGGATCGATACCTGGTAAAAGGCTGCAGCCCGAGGGGACCGACTCTCCAGCACCGTGAAGACTGTCTCGGGAACCGACGGCGCCGCGTTTCCCTCAGCTTCCTCTTTGCCTAACCGATCCCTCTGTCCCTCAAATGCCGAGGGAAGGCGGGCAGCCAGCCGGCATTAGAGAGCTCTCGGAATAGCTGGTAGTCCGGGTAAGGGAAGTGAAATTCCCGCGGATTCACTCCTGTTAATGAGTGTAGCCAAGACACCCGATATGCGCCCGCCTACAGAGGCACATTAAGATGGCGCCAGAAGTTTCACTCAAAGCCCACCGCCAAGTGCCGAGTCCCTCTTTGTCTTGCTGGGGAGAGGGATATACTCACTCCCGAAAACCGCAGGTGAGAATAGGTAGAGATTTATCCTTTGAGCACCATGCAGCATTGATTAAAGCTCCTCCGGGGACGGGCCGGAGACCCTGCGCCGACAGCGGCCGGGGAAGAACCAGCAGCAGGTCTTAGAAGGCGATCCAAGGATCCCTTTTTTTCGTACAAAAAAAAAAAGAAAAAAACGTGTCCTGAGGTACGTGTTGCCCATTAGTAAGCTCGGTGGGTATGGATAGAGCTCTGAAAAGAGCTAAAATTCCCTGATGGCGAGAGATACTAACAGGGGTTCAGCAAGGAGCTTTGAGGTAAAGCACGTCTGAGATCCGTTCAGCGTCCAGGCCACGCCCCCAGATAAAATCGTTTTTACCTCCTGTCTAAAGCACATTCAGAAGAGCAATGTATTTGGTAATAGTCTTCATTTACCTTTCCCTTGATGTTAAAAACAAATTATTGTAGTATGAAACCCCTTTACGCATTTTAGCATGGAAAAATACAGTAAGGTGTCATAAAGAAAGTTTATGACACCCAGTCTAGGGTGTTTAGGTACCCTTCTTATGACTACTCGGAACTGGAGCTTACATACACAAGTTATCCCCTATTCCGCAGAAGTATTAGCCCCATCTCCACAGTTTTTAATACCTATCATTGTCAGAAATAGTTATGTGTATTTCCTGCAACTATTTGATCATTTCAATCATTTTGTAATTCCTTTTCAGGAGCAAAGAAGGTTTAAGCAAAGCCAAAGACATCTTGACCAGATTGGGGGTGGAACCCTCCCATGAAGATTGTATCGCTGTCCAGCACGTCTGCACAATCGTTTCTTTCCGTTCTGCCAACCTGATAGCTTCTACACTGGGTGGGATCCTAACTCGACTTCGGGACAATAAAGGTGTCCCCAGACTGCGCACCACAGTAGGCATTGATGGATCTTTATACAAGATGCATCCACAGTAAGTGTACCTACTGCGATTAATTGATGACGTTCCACTCATCTCAGTTTTCATCCTTACTTACCTGAGAAGTGGTATCTGGGAAATTCTTCATGCCTGTTGTGTTGTATCTTGACAACCTTTTGGTATTGAACAGTGTCAGTATCAAAAATGTCTTCCCATATACATCACTAAATAGATTCTGATGGGAACTTTCCTGTCTGTACTTAAAGGGGTTTTATCGTTTGAAGCTTTCGTACACTTGAGCTGTCTCTCTCTGTTTCAATTTAAAATCCAAGGGCGTGTCTCCCCTCCCAGGAGGCGTGTCTCCCCTCTCAGGAGGCGTGTCTCCCCTCTCAGGAGGCGTGTCTCCCCTCACTGAAGAGTTGTGACATCATCATTCTGTGTGAAGCAGGGGAAGGGACAGGACGTCAGCTCTGTAGCCCTTCTGCAGTGTTCTCATGCTTCTGGCTGCACAAGCTCCTTGTAACCAGAGCCCCTGTATAGCTCGAACCAGGTCACCCGTAATGGTGTAATCAGTTAGGCACACAGCCAGAACTGATGAAACACGTGAAGAATGCACACTGCCTTCCGCCCTTCCACCACCTCTCTTATCAGGCAGGAGGTAGAGCAAACCGTAAAAGGCTGTGTTATATGGGGGAGCACAGGGTATAAGACTGAGTTATATGAGGGGAGAGCTAGATAGTCAGTGATTGCCCAGATCGTTCACCTTAGAGCTGGGAGATGAGTATAGAGCCAGCAGCCATCTCAGTCAGTTAGTTTCACTTTTGATTTACACAGCTCAGAGGGGAGTAAGCACAGAGTGCAGGCAGCCGATCACAGCACAGGGGGAGTTTTCTGTCCAGCGGCGTGTCCCAACAGGCTGAATGACATATCAGTCAGCCAATCACAGAAAAAGTGGGCGTGTCCCATCCAGCTGCAGCAGAAATAGCTATAGATGCACAGAAAAGCTCTTATCTGCTATACTACCCTGTTTCCCCGAAGATAAGACACCCCCGAAAATAAGATAGAGTGCATTTTTTTAATGCAATTCAGAGTTTGGCTGCTTATGCTGATGTCTGCAATCACTACAGTATATTAATACATGTTGATGTAGTTTTGTTCAGCAATAAATGTGAATTAATGTTCATAGAAAAAAAAAGCATCCCCTAAAAATAAGTGTTAGCTCGTCTTCAGGAGCAAAAATTTACATATTTTCAGGGAAATAGGGTAAGTGACTTAGGTAATCCAAACCAAAAGCAAAGGTGCTTATTTTTACTGTCCCCATCATTTGAGATGATCTTTGTAGCGAGAAAACCCCTCAAATTGAATATAAATTATGGTTTACTTGTAATATATCAGTTCTCTCCCGACTTATCATAACACTTACAGTAAGTCAAAGATGAACAGAAGTTATAGACCGTTACTAGATTTTCATATGGGTTTTGTGCCCCTGTGTGATGTGGAAGGCGCTCATGTCAGTCATATGTGATCAATAAAGCAGAAACAGAGAGATGATTGTTCTGTAGAAATATACCCCTCCTCTTGACATCTTACTTTAGGCAATGGGATGTACTAAAAGGAAACGGGTGGGAAAAACACATCTGTTTCCTACAGCATTATTCACCTCAGTTATTATGGTATCAATGCAATATCAATTTAAGGATAAAGTGTTGTTTTACCTTTATAGGACACATTTAAAGGGGTTGTCTCACCATGCTGTTAAGCAGAGTCACAGGCAGCTTCACTGCCTGGTTAGGCTGTGGGTGCTTTTATAGCAGTGATTAGCATATTTAGCTCCCCTATAACTAGCTGAGCCTTACAATGACATAAATATAGGGGATGTAGAGTAAACAAAAGTACAGACCTCAAAGAAGTGAAACAATTGCTTTTTTAAAAGAAAACAAGTTAATCTTGTTAGAGATAAAGACTGCTCCATCCGACCACCATGACGTTACTCTCTTTCCAATTATGGACAGTAACCTGGAGACACGTGTGCACTCAGCACAGAGCAGATACATTCTCTCTTATTTCCTGAACAGGGCAATATTAAATGAGCAATGTATTTAGAAAAGGTCTTCATTTACCTTTCCCTGTATGTTGAAAGATAATCATTGTAGTGAGAAACCAAAGGGAATCCTGCTGCAAATCCTATGAACCTATTTATCACAGAGCTCAGCTTCTCTCCCTCTATCACATCCTGCTCTTATATATCACAGAGCTCAGCTTCTCTCTATCACATTCTGCTCTTATATATCAGAGCACAGCTTCTCTCCTCTATCACATTCTGCTGCTCTTATATATCACAGAAACTCTCAGCTTCTCTCCTCTATTTACATTCTGCTCTTATATATTACAAGCTCAGCTTCTTCCCTCCATCACATCCTGCTCTTAAATATCACAGAGCTCAGCTTCTCTCCTCATCACATCCTGCTCTATATACACAGAGCTCAGGCTTCTCTCCTCTTATCCACATCCAGCTCTTATATATCACAGAGCCTTCAGCTTCTCTCCCTCTAATCACATCCCGCTCTTATATATCACAGGCTCCAGCTTCTCTCCTTCCTAATTTACTCTCTGCTCTTATATATACAGGACAGTTTTACCCTCGATCACACTGTCTATCAACACAGAGCCCGCTTCTCTCCCCTCTATTTCCTGAACAGAGCCAATTTTCAATCAGCATCCTGTCTTATAGAAAGGCTTCATTTACCTTTCCACCTGTTTTAAAATAATCATTGTAGTGAGAACCAAGGGCTCTCTCTCTAATCCTTTGCTATGATACCACAGAGCTCAGCTTCTCTCCCTCTATCACATTCTGCTCTTATATATCACAGAGCTCAGCTTCTCTCCTCTATCACATCCTGCTCTTATATATCACAGAGCTCAGCTTCTCTATCACATCCTGCTCTTATATATCACAGAGCTCAGCTTCTCTCCTCTATCACATCCTGCTGCTCTTATATATCACAGAGCTCAGCTTCTCTCCTCTATCACATCCTGCTCTTATATATCACAGAGCTCAGCTTCTCTCTTCTATCACATCCTGCTCTTATATATCACAGAGCTCAGCTTCTCTCCTCTATCACATCCTGCTCTTATATATCACAGAGCTCAGCTTCTCTCCTCTATCACATCCTGCTCTTATATATCACAGAGCTCAGCTTCTCTCTCTATCACATCCTGCTCTTATATATCAAACAGCTCAGCTTCTCTATCACATCCTGCTCTTATATATCACAGAGCTCAGCTTCTTCCTCTATCACATCCTGCTCTTATATTCACAGAGCTCAGCTTCTCTCCTATATCACATCCTGCTCTTATATATCACACAGCTCAGCTTCTCTCCTATCACATCCTGCTCTTATATATCACAGGCTTCTCTCCTCTATCACATCCTGCTCTTATATATCACAGAGCTCAGCTTCTCTCCTCTATCACATCCTGCTCTTATATATCACAGAGCTCAGCTTCTCTCCTCTATCACATCCTGCTCTTATATATCACACAGCTCAGCTTCTCTCCTCTATCACATCCTGCTCTTATATATCACAGAGCTCAGCTTCTCTCCTCTATCACATCCTGCTCTTATATATCACAGAGCTCAGCCTTCTCTATCACATCCTGCTCTTATATATCACAAGTCAGCTTTAGCTTCTCTATCACATCCTGCTCTTATATATCACAGAGCTCAGCTTTTCTCTTCTCTATCACATCCTGCTCTTATATATCACAGAGCTCAGCTTCTCTCCTCTATCACATCCTGCTCTTATATATCACAGAGCTCAGCTTCTCTCCTCTATCACATCCTGCTCTTATATATCACAGAGCTCAGCTTCTCTCCTCTATCACATCCTGCTTTTATATATCACAGAGCTCAGCTTCTCTCCTCTATCACATCCTGCTCTTATATATCACAGAGCTCAGCTTCTCTCCTCTATCACATCCTGCTCTTATATATCAAATATCTCAGCTTCTCTCCTCTATCACATCCTGCTCTTATATATCACAGAGCTCAGCTTCTCTCCTCTATCACATCCTGCTCTTATATATCACAGAGCTCAGCTTCTCTCCTCTATCACATCCTGCTCTTATATATCACAGAGCTCAGCTTCTCTCCCTCTATCACATCCTGCTCTTATATATCACAGAGAGCTCTCCTCTTTTACTCCTCTCAATATCCAGCCCCTTTCTCCTTCCTGCTTTATATACCACAGAGCTCAGCTTCTCTCCTCTATCACCTCCTGTTTTATATATCACAGAGCTCAGCTTCTCTCCTCTATCACATCCTGCTCTTATATATCACAGAGCTCAGCTTCTCTCCTCTATCACATCCTGCTCTTATATATCACAGAGCTCAGCTTCTCTCCTCTATCACATCCTGCTCTTATATATCACAGAGCTCAGCTTCTCTCCTCTATCACATCCTGCTCTTATATATCACAGAGATCAGCTTCTCTCCTCTATCACATCCTGCTCTTATATATCACAGAGCTCAGCTTCTCTCCTCTATCACATCCTGCTCTTATATATCACAGAGCTCAGCTTCTCTCCTCTATCACATCCTGCTCTTATATATCACAGAGCTCAGCTTCTCTCCTCTATCACATCCTGCTCTCAGATAGGGCAGCATAAACCACCTGACAGGTTCCATTAGAAATAAGAGTCTGCAAATCACTGTACTCAGTCCTGAGGTGTATGCCATCCGGACCCAGTGACTTGTCTGTTATTCCTGCTGGGTTTAGCCGTTGATATTTAATTGAGAATTTAAAATATCCCTAATCAGATACCTGTCCCTTGATTTCACTGGATTTAATAGGCTAGCCTTTCCCTCATCCTCCACCACCATTACACCCAGATTATTTGCCATTGAGGTGAACACTTTCAGTTGTGAGTTTCTAATTATTTATGAAGTGGAAAAATATTTTATTTTTTTTTCTTTTTAGTTTTATTTTAATTTGGGATTTGGCACTTTACTGAATATAAAATGTGAAAGACCTTGCAAAGAATGTAGCTTTAATGTTAATACAGGCTATGTTTTGGAGATCATTTTCTTCTGTATGTTTTGTGCAGATATGCCAGACGCTTACATAAAACAGTGAGGCGATTGGTCCCGGACTCCGATGTGCGATTCCTCTTGTCTGAAAGCGGCAGTGGCAAGGGGGCTGCCATGGTGACAGCGGTGGCGTATAGGCTGGCTGAGCAGAGGAGACAGATCGATGAGACGCTCGAGGAGTTCAGCCTCAGCCAGGAACAGTTGCTGGAGGTGAAGAGAAGGATGCGGATCGAGATGGAGAATGGACTGAAGAAGAAGACTCACGAGATTGCAAAAGTTAAAATGTTGCCAACCTTTGTTCGCAGTACCCCAGATGGCACTGGTAATGATCTCTAACCATAGCATATGAAGAGGGAGCCAAAGGATATGTTCACACGGCTTATTTCAGGGCGTATTTGCAGACGTAATTACGTCCGCAAATCCGTCCAAAAATACGTTTCAAATACGTGTCACAGAGTGTGGCACGTATTTCGCGTCGTAAATACATTCCCCATTCTTTACTATGGGGATTTACGCCTCAATAAGTGACAGGGGACTAAATTTTACGATCGTATTCACATGGCGAAACGATGAGGCGTATTTTACATTGGATTCAATGCTAACCTAATTGTTCATTATTTGAAGTGTATTGCGGGACGTATTTGTGGACGTAGTCACGTCCGCAAATATGCCCTGAAGTAAGCCGTGTGAACATAGCCTTAGGGGCCATTTACACAGCAAGTGACAAATACCGGTCGGTTTATGCGGGGGGGGAGGGAAGGGCTATGATCTGATATTTTTTTATTATTGGAGTTTGGTTTGTACTATTAGGATTAGGATCTCCCTATTGCAAGAGTCGTGCTACACAGAGGACATTCATTAAAACAATGGGCACTTTTTGATTTAAAGAATACCTGTCAGGTGGTTTACGCTGTCCTGTCTGAGACGTGGTATATAACTTTATATGATTTGATGCTGAATTTCCAAGTAAAAAGCAGATTGCATTTTAAAAGTAAAACTGAAACTACTGTTGACCTCGCCCACATACAGTCATTGACAGCTTCCCATATATTAGTGTGTATACATGACATCCTGTCAATCACTGTATGTGGGGGAGGTAAGCAGGACTCCTACTGTTTATAAAGAATTTCAGTCAGAATTTGCTCAGCTTCTTACCCAGAAATCTTGCTCAAAATCATATAATCCTATATATCACAGAGCTCAGCTTCTCCCCTCTATCATATAACCCTATATATCACAGAGCTCAGCTTCACTCCTCTATCATATAACCCTATATATCACAGAGCTCAGCTTCTCTCCATCTATCATATAACCCTATATATCACAGAACTCAGCTTCTCCCCCATCATATAACACATATATCACGAGCTCAGCTTCTTCCTCTATCATATAACCTATTTATCACAGAGCTCAGCTCCTCTCCTCTATCATAGGACCCTATATATCACAGAGCTCAGCTCCTCTCCCTCCATCAATAACCCTATATATCACAGAGCTCAGCTTCTCTCCCTCTATCATATAACCCTATTTATCACAGAGCTCAGCTTCTCTCCCTCTATCATATAACCCTTTATCCGGCTCAGCTCTCTCCCTCTATCATATAACCCTATATATCACAGAGCTCAGCTTCTCTCCCTCTATCATATAACCCTATATATCACAGTGCTCAGCTTCTCTCCTCTATCATATAACCCTATATATCACAGAGCTCAGCTTCTCTCCTCTATCACATCCTGCTCTTATATATCACAGAGCTCAGATCCTCTCCTCTATCATATAACCCTATATATCACAGAGCTCAGCTTCTCTCCCCCTATCATATCCTGATCTCAGATAGGGGGTATACACCCCCTACGAGGCTCACTTTATTTTTTTCCTTCGTATGTTAAGACCTGTTGTTCTTGATTGTGTTGTCTGAATTGTATGTCTCTTATAATGGGAAGAAGGGAATAACCAGTACCAGAACCCCCTGGCAGTGGGTTATATCTCAAGTTCACCCAGCATTCCTGATTCTAATCTTTCATTTGCCTCAGGAGTCCTGTGTACAAATTAGATCATCAGTCAATCCCTCTAAGATCAGCTGTTACGGGCGACCTGTATCTTATGTATATGGCTAACATTACAGTTCAAAGCATCTCCTGAGCCACACAGCAGCTGTTCTGCTCCTTTAGTAATGAGGGTAACCTGGAACCACTAGGGAAAAATATTCGATTTCCTCAAAATTTTTAATAGAGTATGATGTTATAGATAAATAAGTGTAATGGATGGGTAAAGAAAATAATGTCATTATGTGGTCAGAGGCATCCGTTTAACGTATACCGCCTGGTGTGCATGCTGCAGGGGACTGGTCATACATGACTGACCTCACAGGGTGTGTGGAGCCGCCATTGCAAATATTGAAAACCAGGCTGACTCACTGCAGGTCCTGGTGCTTTGCCTGAGACAATCCTGTTGCTGCCAAATGGGAATGCTACAACCTGCAGCATAATTTATTGATTCCCATCACTTTGCTGTGGAGGTAACCTTAGTAACCGCAGCGTCGGCCTCCCATGAAAGCCTCTAGGATTTAATGCATTGAGTATTGGAGATCTGTCACACGAGGGTTTTATTCTAAACGTGTGATATATGTCACAGTGCTGTATTCCAACAGCTCCTCGACACCAGAGAGAAATCTAGAAAATGATTGCCTGCACCCCCGGCAAATAATCAGTATGAAAAAGTAAAACCTAACTTGACAATGTATTTGCCCCGTAACAAGAGAATTGACCAATGCCGTACTTCACTTTGTCACTGTCGTTAAAGGGGTTGTCTCACTACATTGATTCATCTTGCCTCAGTCCTGTTTTCTTGGTTTCATTTTGAATTCAGGGGCATTTTTACTGGCTTCCACTAGGCTGCAGCAGAAGCCAGGCCTGTAGCTATAGCAACCAGTGCTGGAAGCCTATCAGGAGAGATCAAACAGGTCTGTAGCTATAGCGACCTGAGGAGCTGATGCAGTCCATACAAGAGGGGAAATCAAGGAATAGGTTTGAACCTGTTAATGGACACATACTGCAAAGTGACTTGTTTTTGCAAGATCTTTAACTTAAAAAGCAATCTTTGTAGTGAGACAACCCCTTTAAGATCTCTGCTTCTTGGCAGTAGATGGAAACATTCTGGTTTGCATTCAGAAGCTGAAAACCTGCTTTGGTCTAGCCCTACTCTAACATAACTACTAGGGAATGTTCACACTGTGTACTTGCAGGGCGTATTTAACCGTGTATTTGCGCTTCAATACATCCGAAATGTGCCCTGCAAACACGGTAATTCATAGCTCTCATACAATGCACACGTATTGTACAATGGGAGAGAGAAGTGACATGCCGCTGATAACGAATGTAAATGGGGCTGGCTGGGGGATCAGCGCATACTTCTAAAACACCCGGCGTTTTGCAGCGCGCACATTACACATCGCAATACGCTGTGTGAGCATACCCTTAGGCAATGTTCACACGGCTTATTGCCGACGTAATTGCAGGACGGATTTTGCCTCGCAATTACACCGGCTGCCGTGCAGCGGGGGCGGGGGGCCGGCAGCTCGCCGGCCCCATAGACACATTATTCACGGCGTGTACACGCTGTAAAGAATATGCATGTCACTCTCTTCCCCCCCTCGACGTATTCGCCGAGCGGGTAGAGGAGACGGAATTCACAGTTCTCTATGAGAGCTGTGGATTACTGTAATGACTGGGACGGATTTCAGCTGTACTGCAGCGCAAATCCGGCGCTCAATACGGTTGAAATCAGTCCCAAAATAAGCCGTGTGAACGGCCCCTTAGGGCATGTCCCCACGGCACGGGTTTTCGGCCGGTTTTTCAGCCAGTTTGCGGTTTTTCAGACCATCTGAAAAACCTGCTGAAAATGAGCACAATTGTGCTCTATGGAAAACCCGTGCAGCAGTCCCAACTGCACGGGTTTTCCGCCCGGCGGTTTTTTCGCCGGCGGTCCGGCGGCAAAACATTGAACATGCACTATCTTCCGTCCGGTTTCCTGCTCAGTGGGAGGGGGGAGGGCTGTTCTTCGCTCATCGCAAACCGGACGGTATTTGTCCTGTGCCGTGTGAACGCGCCCTTACAATCCATGTAGACTAAACACGATAAAGGCACAAATACTTTTCTTTTCCTGGACTGATACATTGTAACAACTTGCAGCTGTATTTGCAGGAGCGGTTTTCAGCCTGTAAATATAAGGTTTACGTCTGCGTCAGGAGTTCTGTTCAGAGCCTTTATTGCAGATTCCGTCAAAAAATAAAAATAGCGCGGCATGCAAGACTATTTTTCCTGTTAAAATGCTGGACACCATGATGGTAATCTGACGCACCCCATTGTAGTCAATAGAGCCTGTCAGATACCAATGGCATCCATCATGTAGTAGATCCTGTGCTACCTCAGGGACTAATAAGTACAAATTGCCTTAAGGCAAATAATTACCAAATATCCCAAATTTCACATAGTATACAATAGTGTAACTTCTATAAAGACTTCTATGGGTGTTCCCACCATAGACTTGATGACATATTGCTAGAATCCACACTCATCTGGGAACAGGCCCCCTAAAGTTCCGGAGAAGAATGGAGAACTGGTTGCGCTTGCGCATGTCTATTTTATTTCTGGTGTATGGGAGTTCTGAGTAGAGCTGAGCGCTGTGTTCAGCTGTGCTAGAAACTCCTATAGAACAGAATGGAGAGCAGACGTGACTGGCTCTCCATTCTGCTCCCTAACTTTCAGGGCCCATTGCCGAGACAGGTGTAGGTCCTATCAAAATCTTTGGTAGGAACACCCCTTTAACTTTTCAAAATTAATTAGTTAATGGTGGACATATTAAAAGTCTTATAGCAAGCACCCTATTGTATACTGGGTGATAGTTAGGAAATTTTGTAATCATTTTCCCTAGGGCGCTTTCTACTTAATAGTTGTATTACACCAGCCAATAATTAAGGGTCTCTGGTTGCCTCTGGGACTAAGGCCTCGTTCACACGGCTTATTTGGGGACGGATTGGCGCCGTACTCCGCGCCGGATTCGCGCTTCAGTATGGCGCCAATCCGTCCCTGTCATTACGGTAATCCACTGCTCTCATAGAGAACAGTGGAATCCGTCGCTCCTCCCCGCTCGGCAAATCCGCCGCGGGGGGAGAAAGTGCCATGCACATTATCTACGGCGCGGACGCGCCGTAAACAATGCATTGTCTATGGGGCCGGGAGCGGCGCCCCCACCATGCTCCGGCCCCGCCCCCGTCCCGCCCCTTATTCACGGCGGATTTTTGAGCTCAATACGGCTCACAAATCCGTCGGGAATAAGCCATGTGAACACGGCCTAAGACCCCGAATAGAATCTCCGAAACAGATGTGAACTGTTTCCATTCTTGTTAAATTCACAGGAAGCAGATATCTTAGAAATGGTCAAGAATCAATACACAAAGGGTGACATGTCCAAAAGTAGGCGTCACCGCGGCAGTTTTTAGGCGCATTAAATCAGTGTAAAGTGCGTCTGCAAGTACGATCCTCTCAAAAATCTGGCGTCTGGTATAGCTTGCATAGTAAACTTAATGCTTAAAAAAAGCATAGCATATCATTGGTAGTGTATGTAATGCGCCTATCGAGGTGCATTGCGTAACGGAGGCGCATAACATATCATTACTAGTGTATGTAATGCGCCTCATTGCGTTATGGAGGCACACAGCGTATCATTGCTACTATATGTAATGCGCCTTTTTAGGCGCATTACATTGTGTTGTACCCGGCTTATAATGCACCTAGTTTTGGTATATTACAGTTCATTTACATCTAGAACATGGCGTCAAGAGTATTTTTGGCGCAAAATAGACCAAAAAAACGGTGCTTGCGTATTGAGACATGTCGCCCAAAGTGTAATAGAAAATTGAACAACTTTTTAAATGATATAACTATTCAGCTTTATTTTTATCAGCCTGGAATCCCCTTTAAGTGACTGGTCCAGCTTAAATTTGATGTTCTCTGGACAATACCTGTTAGAATGTCTCCCAGACAAAGATCTTCGGTCCTCCAGAGTGAAAGATGCTTTTTGTAGCATTCCACCTTTGAGTAATACATGAGGGTTCCCATCCATTAACTGCTGTTTTAAGGTAGCTAAAAATCAGATAATTTTGGTAATAGTAGGCTGACTGCTAATTGATTTATCCAAAGTCAAGAATCTAACTCTTTCTAAAACAAACAAGGTCTTTTTATATTTACCATGTTTTTGTACATGACAAAGTGCTTTATTACTGTACCTTTCAATATTAACTTTTTTTTTTTTTTTTTTTAGAAAATGGAGATTTTCTGGCTCTGGACCTTGGAGGAACAAACTTTCGAGTTTTACTTGTTAAGATCCGCAGTGGCAAAAGAAGAACAGTGGAAATGCATAATAAAATCTATGCCATTCCTACAGATGTCATGCAAGGGACTGGGGATGAAGTAAGTGAAATACATAATAATACATACATATCTGCGTTCATCTTTTTAATCCAGTAGGAAGAACTATGAACTTAAAAGAGTCATCGTGTGATGTTCACTTTATGATCCACAGGGTTTCTGGGATCTTTACCAGTCCTGAGAAAGAAGTGTCAGAAGCACCTGATGTGCATCACAGCACAGCTTCATTCAATTAAATGGTGCCCGCTGTAGTTCCCTATACAGCTGAGTGACTTATAGTGCCACAAGGAGCCACAATGGTGAATCGGCACAGCTGCCCCTTTTTTTTCTCAGGAACAGTGGGGTCCCATAGTGATAGATGCAAAAAAGAACACATATTTATTAGACCTTTCACAACAATATCCTTCTATACAATATATCCAAACTATTCACTTATATCCAAGATATGTAGGTTTCAGTTGTAAAAGACACCCCAATTTATTGGGTTACACATATTATGCAGTCAGCTTAACCTATCGCCACCGTGCAACAAAAATACTCTGCTTCAACTTAAAATCTGATATGCCACTATTTACTCACTGCCCACAGTCAAGGATAAGGCTAAGTACACAGAACGTTTGTGTTGTCTGTGTAGTCTGTATGCCAGGAAAGCTCCCGACGTAGACACTCAACATATCCATGGGATGAAATGGTCCATGGAAGGCCAAAAGAGTGTCCTTATTGTAAATAGTGTATACCTATTGTCAGACTCCCTCTCGTCCGGACACCATCTTGGACAGTCTCAGGGGTTATTTAGTTCCTGGATCGCCGTCCTTTTGTAAGACGGTTGGCACACCAACATATGGCACTCCAACACCAGGCTTCATTTTAAGGCCGTGTTCACACGGCTTATTCCCGACGGATTTGTGCGCCGTATTGAGCGCACAAATCCGCCGTGAATAAGGGGCGGGACGGGGGCGCCGCTCCCGGCCCCATAGACAATGCATTGTTTACGGCGCGCACGCGCCGTAAATAATGTGCGTGTCACTTTCTCCCCCCGCGGCGGATCGCCGAGCGGGGAGGAGCGACGGAATCCACTGTTCTCTATGAGAGCAGTGGATTACCGTAATTGCTGCCGCGGATTGGCGCCGTACTGAAGCGCAAATACGGCGCGCAGTACGGCGCCAATACGCGGCAGAATAAGCCGTGTGAACGAGGCATAACACTGGCCTCAACCAGCTTTATTGTTCAGGCACAGTATAATGAAACAAAATATACAAATGAAACCCTGGAACTCCGGCCACTAGCTATACACAGACACAGTCTCTCTCTTTACCTGGTCTGGACCTAACATCCATTACCACCAATATACACCAGTACAGTCACCGTACTGTAAAGGCTTCCCTCAAGACTTTGGGGGCCAGAGCTCTCTCCTCAGCTCCGCTGCTCCCAGGTAGCAACCACGCCCCATGATCACTTGGAGTACTAGACTTTTAATAGGCCTCCAGGAACCTGCCAAAAGCCTGTCCTGGAACACGGGAGCAGCCACCCACCCAATCCTATAGCTGTTCCAGGAAAAGCCAGCCCATAACAGCTGGGTATCAGCCATACTAGGTACACATGTCAGCCACCTACGGCTACTGACACAAAATAGCTGGCTTCCCCCACCGAGATCGGATCCTCGATGGCAGAAAACTGTGACTGCCTAAGGTCGCTCTGCCACTATATGTATATATAAAAAAATAAATAATGGAATAGCACAGGAGCCCTTAATGGCACTTAGTAAAAAATGTATACTTTAAATATATAGACCCTATGGGTGACTGATGCCAATATCTCGGCCTTGCATGTATGTTAAATGGAAACCAGAAATGTGGTATGTACCTAGCCTAATTTTGTTACAATTCTAAGTGGGAAGGCTGAATTCAGGCTATGACGATCTGCACTTCTTCAAGGGCCACTTTAAAAGGGCCACAGGTTCAGCTTGCTTACTATTCATGCTATACCTGCAATATTGTTACATTAAAGCTAAATACCAGGGCCATACAGAAGTTAAATTAGACTGCAAATCATAAACCAGTGGCTCTCCTCAAGAAGAGATCTTTCCCCCTTCTAAGCCACTTTCGCCTCTCACCCAGCCAAACCAGTAAGTTCTATGCTGCACTGACGAGGGGCAAATACCCCGAAAGAGCTGTCTGCATCTGAACTTAACTGGTTTGGCTCAAATTCTTTTCACTTTGCAAAGCTCCTGCGACCTACATTGTGAATTGAGGATGACTACATCCAATAGAGTGCGCTGTGGAGTTCCTCAGCTCTTTTCCCGTAAGCCTTTGCTTTATGCAAAACAGTCAGTGAGGTCTGAAAGGCAAGTAAACCCTCACACCGACCAATTTATTGGTGGCTCTCCCCAAAGAGAGATCTTTCCCCTTCTAATGATAAACCAGGGACACACACAGTTTGTCACTCCTGCATTGCCATCTATACCTGTTATTCTGAAAACATGTGTTCTGACAACTAATGTCACTGATGATCCATTTTCCTATGTCTAGTTTGTTTGACAAATATATTTTCATTATCTTGTTTCAGCTGTTTGATCACATTGTTCACTGCATCTCCGACTTCCTTGACTACATGGGAATTAAAGGGGCACGACTTCCTCTGGGTTTCACCTTCTCTTTTCCCTGCAAGCAAACCAGTCTGGATGCTGTGAGTCTCATGGATGATGATGATGATAATGGGGGTTGTGGGCTTTAGAAAGCAAAGAGATATATTCAGTGCATAGGGCCAGTACTATTTTGTTATTTAGTTATAAGAAATAGATTATGAGAAAAATGTTTGTGTCTTACAGTGTTTAAAAGCATAGGGATCAAAAATGATATTTATCTACCAGACTCCGGAATCAGAATTTGTCTACTTTCTGTATTTGTTCACCCCAAAATGGCCTTAGTTTCCCAATTGCAGCAGATTTGTTTAAGATCATGTTAGTTTTTGGGCATTTTTCCCCTTTTTGTGATCAAGAATTAGAGCTGTTCTTTAAAAATCTGGACACTAAGATGATAAACTTGTAGCATATTTAACAAATAAAGAAAAGCACAAAGATAAAATGAAAAGAAAACAGTACAGTGAAGTCAATTATAATTTTCCCCTACAGAAAGTATGGGGAAAGCCATTTCATGTAAATTCTCCTCAAAAGACAAGGGGACATTCCCTTTGTCTACAGAAAAAAAGATTCAATCTCCAGAAGAGAAAAGGCTTCTTTACCAAGAGAACTGTGAATCTGTGGAAAAGCCTCCCAGGAGCTGGTCACAGCAGGAACAGTTGAGGGTTTCAAGAAAGGCTGAGATAATTACTTACTACTAAATAATATTAATACTTACACTCACCGGCCACTTTATTAGGTACACCTGTCCAACTGCTCGTTAACACTTAATTATCTAATCACCAATCACATGGCGGCAACTCAGTGCATTAGGCATGTAGACATGGTCAAGACAATCTCCTGCAGTTCAAACCGAGCAACAGTATGGGGAAGAAAAGGTGATTTGAGTGCCTTTGAACGTGGCATGTTTGTTGGTGGCCAGAAGGGCTGGTCTGAGTATTTCAAAAAACTGCTGATCTCCGGGGATTTTCCACGCACAACCATCTCTGGGGTTACAGAGAAAGGTCCAAAAAAGAAAAAACATCCAGTGAGCGGCAGTCCTGTGGGCGGAAATGCCTGTTGATGCCAGGGGTTTCAAAGGAAATGGGCAGCTAAGTTCGAGCTGATAAAAAGGGCAACATGACCAAATATCCACCCGTTACAACCAAGGAAAGGCAGAAGAGCATCTCTGAACGCACAGTACGGCGAACTTTGAGGCAGATGGGCTACAGCAGCAGAAGACCACATCGGGGGGCCACTACTTTCAGCTAAGAACGGGAAACTGAGGCCCCCAATTTTGGGCCCAAGCTCATCGAAATTGGACAGTAGAAGATTGGAAAAACGTTGCCTGGTCTGATGAGTCCCGATTTCTGCTGCGACATTGGGATGTAGGGTAAAGAATTTGGCGTCAACAACCATGAAAGCATGGATCCATCCTCCCTTGTATCAACGGTTCAGGCTGGTGGTGGTGGTGTCATGGTGGGGAATATTTTTTGGCACTCTTTGGGCCCCTTGGTACCAATTGAGCATCGTTGCAACACCTTGTTTGAATCTATGCCACAAGAAATTGAGGCAGTTCTGAAGGCAAAAGGAGGTCCAACCCGTTACTAGCATGGTGTACCTAATAAAGTGGCCGGTGAGTGTATATAGCCGCATAAAATACCTGGATCCAGTCTGATGGCAACTTTAGATTCAGGAATGAAATCTTCCTTTATGGCAAATAGGTTTCTTTACTTATGGGTACTAAAGTCTTCATCAGTAGGGGAAACTAAAAAAACTCTGTCCTCCTCCCTTCATTCGCATTTTTCCCAACCCTTGTTTCAACTTGCTGGACAGATGTCTTTTTCAACCATACTAACTGTGTAGCTATGTAACCATCATAACATGTAGAGCTGCAGGAAATTTCATATTCCTTAGGTTTGGCCTACAGGCATGCCATGTAACAGAATCCGGTCACTTTTAGCCTGGACAGCATCCTCTAACCATGTAAAACCACATTGTATAGTTTGTAATAGTAGGTTGTCGTCTCTACCAGCTGAGCCTATACATAGTTTCCTATACATTAGGATACACTCTCTGACAACAATACGTGATAATATAGACCGTGTTTGTATTAAGAACCCAAAAAAGAACATAGCAATTAGTAAAATATGCACAGCTTCTGGTAGATTAGGCTTTTGAAAGTGAATTGTGATATAATAAAGCATGTGTATTATATACAGGGTATCCTGCTAACATGGACCAAGGGCTTTAAAGCAACGGACTGTGAGGGTGAAGATGTGGTTTACCTGCTTAGGGAAGGAATCAAGAGAAGAGAGGTATGTATGATGAAGAAACACTCTTATACTTATAGTATATAGTATCACACCCTGTGGTACATAATGTGTGATAGCTTTATTCAGTATTTAAAATGTAATCTTATATAGAGAAGATATAAGGCTCTAAAAATTCCCAAAAATTACTGTAATGTGAAAGGGATGAAGAAAAACAAGTGGTGCCTGAGATCTACACTAATCACAGGTGAAATGAAGTCTCAGTTCTTTGTAAGGCTTACTGAGCGGGTAGCATAACTCGTGGGATTAGGTAGTGATTTATTCATAATCTTGGGGATTATTAGCCATTTTATAGCAGCCATTAAATACAATTAAAGATATACAAACAATTCACCTCTGTCCTTATAGGGGTTGTATAACATTAAAAATTCGCTGCTTTTTCCAGAAACGGCAAACCAACAAACCCAAGGTGCAGTACCATACACAGCCATAAATATACCCATATTTCTAAAAAATAAATCCTCCCATTTACAGATCAGATTATGGGCCTCCAATCAGAGCTCCCCATTCATTTCATATAATGCTTTGAAAATATTAAAGGGGAGCGCTGATTGGTTGCTATGGGCAACAGAGAAAGTCTTAGACCTAAACAGTGTTCATACATGAGGCCCTATACAGCTCTGGAAAAAAATAAGAGACCACTGCACAGTTTTCTAACAATCAGTATCGCTACATGTCTGACAGCCTTCCATTCCAGTGTCAGTTGAATTCCAACCAAAGGCCACCTCATTCTACTTAATGTGCTTCTGATTAGGTGATCACCTGAACCAATTCTTATTTCATGAAGGAAAATATAAAAAGCACTGCAGTGATCTTCACAATCCTCTTGCAATAGGACAAGCTGGATGGCAAAACAAGTGCTAGGAATAGACAAAAAGGAATATGAATGAAAAAATAACTTTTACCATGCCAAAGGTCTGCACAGGCAGTGTTCAGGACAGCACACAGTGTGTCCTGGTCACTGGCTTGTTACACAGACAGCTCTGGGGCCACTCTAGGTCCCAGAGCTGACTGTGCAGCCGTTCCCCGGGCTCTGTCGGGTCACCGGGGTGTTCCGATCACCCGACAGAGCGGGGGAAAACCCTTTGATTGCGCTGCGGTAACGCACCGCCGCAATAAAAGGGGTTAAAAACACCGGGTTTGGGCGGAGGTTTCCCTCTGCTCCCCGATGCTTGCAGGAGATTTCTCCTGGGATCGGGGCTGTGTAGTACAGCCCCGATCCCAGCGCAATTGCGCGCCCGGGCGCCCAAACCCCGAGGTCTACAGCGACGTCAAAGGACGTCGCTATAGATGAACGACCCGCACCGCCCGCCGTCAAAAGACAGTGCGCGGTCGTTAAGGGGTTAAAGAGCTGTTTGTTTACATATCACAGGCCTGCATTCAGTCTAGACAGTCTTCTATGAACTCAGAGTAAAGACTCTCTGCTCTCACAGCTGGAGGTTGTTACAGTTGAATCCAGTCTTCTATGACCGCACAGATCCGTCCCCCTTCTATGTTTATACAAGGCACCGAGCATAATTCTGCTGTTTTCTGATTGTAGAAGCAGCTGCAGTGTTACTGTGCAGCTGCTGGCTGTGCAGAGTGAAATGTTGCCAGCCCCTTATTCTGGGTGAAAGAGGCAGGAATGCTTTCTCCTGTGAAAAACGACTGGGGGCTGAACAGAATGTAAATTTAGAGACCAATGAAATGAAAGGAAAGGGGGAATCCGACCGGGACTGGGGAACTGTGTTTACAGAAAATGAAGTTAAAAGGGGGATTGTAAAACAAAAACAGCTTTGAAAATGACATCCAATTGCAAAGTTGCTTGTTTTCTCTGTGCCCTTATTCTGAAGACCATTTAATGTAATGATACCACCCCTTTAAGCCTTTTGGTCAGCTGATAACTGTTGACATCTATATTTGTATATTATCATTCAGCTAAAAAATTTGACTACAATGGAATTTACAATCTCCTAAAACAGGATGAAGGCTGATAAAGCGCAGTCTAGTTTAAACTTACACATTTTTTGGCCCAGAAGTAAAAAGGGTTTCTTGCTCCATTTTCTGGTGTAAAATTAAAATAGAAATGTTTTCCCATCTAAAAAAATATTAAAAAAAAGAAATTTTTGGGCCAAAAAGAATAACTCCAAACGTCAAAGGGGTTTACAAATTTTTGGGTGCCCCCCGTTTTTACAGTGGTCGTTCCCCGGGCAACCTATAAAAGGGTAAAGACAATTTATGTAAACTCGGGTGCCAAGAAAATTTTCACCGTTTAATGTGTCATAAAACCGGGCCCCCTTTTAAGAGTGGGATAAAGAGACAAAAGGGCCACAAAATAACCTTTTTAAAGGGCTAAAATTCCAAATTTTTTGCCCCCTAGGGGTTTATAAAAGGGGGGAAAAAAAAACAAGAGATTTTTGACGTAAAAAAGTTTTTCCCATACATGTGGGCCCCAAATTTATCACTGTAAAGGACACTTTTCGGGGGGCAAACGGCAGTTTTTTTCTTACAATGTGAAAAAATAACCCGGGGTACGAGGGTAGCGTTTACTACCGGGGCCCCCGGAGCCTTTTTGAAGGGGCCCCCCGAAACCAATGTTTTTTTAAAAAAGCACACGGGGTGGGGGCCCCGGGTTTTTGGATTTTGCACTGGGGCCCCGAGATTTTAAAAAAACGCCCCCGAGCATGTACTGCGAAACAGTCGCAGCAATTTTTCATACCCAAAAATTTTATCAATACCCCCTTTTTATAATCTGGGCCTAAAAACTATATGATATTTAAAAAAAATTAGTTTGTAAAAGGGGGCAACAATTTTGGGGATTATTTCAGCAGGTACCAGAGAGTTTGGGTTTGGGCCCAACCCCTCTTTCAGTGGGTTTATTAAAAGGGGCCCCTTATACATACCCGTCTTTGATTTATTTATTCATTGGACACAGAGAATCAGTTTTGAATTGATGGTATGTCGTCATATTTTAAAACAGGAGTTTGACCTTGATGTAGTTGCCATAGTAAATGACACAGTTGGGACAATGATGACTTGTGCATATGAAGATCCGAACTGTGAAATTGGTCTCATCGTGGGTAAGTATGCATTTTCTGCACATAGCAGCCATACAACCATTACAAGGTTGTATAATAATAACTACATATTATTTGTATGATTTTGTAATTTATGTTGACTACCACCGATTGACTACCACCAAAAAGGAGTCCACTTAAAGATCAATAATGAAGAATAGAAGTGGTCGACCGCTTTATTTTCTTGGATCCCTTATTGATCAGAGTAGGATTTCAACAGCCGAGATCAAGCATTCACTAGCACTGAGGAGTGCAGACATATATAGACCAAATATGGAAATGTTAAGAATCTCAGCCATCACAAAACAAAGATTGATCACTGCTATTGAGTTCCCAATCACGACAAATAACTGTGAGACACGGACGCTTATAAAAGCAGACATAAGAAAAATCCATGCTTTCCAGTTGTTGTGCTTGAGAAGACTTCTATGAATCCCATAGACAGCTAGAATTACCAACAAAGATGGTCAAAGTCGAATGAACCTGAGAATTGTCCTTGGAAGGCAAGAACACAAGACAGAAAGTGATCTATTTTGGTCGTGTGATGTAGGCGAATTCACTAGATAAGAAGAAGCTACTCAGGATGTCATGTTCTGCAAGGGATCATGCCACTGTCTAGCCTGCAATATACTCTCTGAAATTTGGGGCTGCTGTGCTGCATCTGTTCAGTATTTTCCATGCCTTCAAGCATGACAACGGTTAGCACTTGCCTTCAGCACGCTCACAGCTGCCGTCCATCATCCTGTCTGGTGGAGCTATATAGCCCAGCTACTTCCTGGACCTGAGTTTCTAATGTCAAACCTGGATCATTGCACTGGTTCTCAAGCCTTCCGTGTTCCTGATTCTGAGTTCCTGGTTCCCGTGTTTCTGATAACCCATGTCCTGCCTCTGTTTCTTGCCTGGTCCAAATTCCTGCCTGTTTTCTGCTTCAAGTCTGCTGGTACCTGTAGTTCAAGTCTCCTATTGTCTGGTGTTTTGTCCTGATGTCTGCATCCAATCACAAGTCTGCTGGCACCCGTAGTCCAAGTCTCCTATTCTCTGGATTCCTGTCCTGGTCTTCTGATGTCTGCATCCCATCACAAATCTTCCTCTGTTTATCCAGTGTCCTGCTGAGGGGCTTCCATTGTTCTTGCTGACCTGTTTGTTTTAAGTTTGTTGCTCCTCACATCCTAAACCTTGGCTGGACAGCATTCTGTCATCCACAATCCCCAAGGATCCACCTCTTCCCTAAAAAGCCATTAGAAAGACTGTCTGCATTGCCTGTATGTCTTATATTTTCGGCAATAAAGTCTTTTGAAACATAAAACTGGATAATTCATGGTAATAGAAAACAGCAGAGACCAAAGAACCGTTGGTTGGAGACCATCAAGAGTGAAATGGAAATGCATGAATCAAGCAATTGAAGAATCTGTGCAATACAGGGAAGCATAGTGAGAACTGAGCTACAGAGGAACCAAGGCTTGGACATGACTGAATGGATAGGAGAAGAAGATACTATTATTTGCATTTTCTACGTGTCAGTAATACACAAAGGGGGATATGTGTGAAAAAAACTGTCTAGGTCTAAGACTTTCTTTATTGCCCATAGCAACCAATCAGAGCGCACCTTTCATTTTTTCAGAGCACTATATGAAATGAAAGGGGAGCTCTGATTGGTTGCTATGGTCAACAAAGAAAACCTTAGACCTAGACAGTTTTTGTACTTGTGGCCCAAAATGTGTAATTTGGTCAAGGCATTCTGCCATAACCATAGTTTATATATTTTTGCATATATATATATAATCTCGAAGTGCACCATACACAACCCCGCTATACATTGAACATGTCGTCTTATGTGTTAGGTACTGGCAGTAATGCATGCTACATGGAAGAGACAAAGAACATAGAAATGGTCGATGGAGATGAAGGGAGAATGTGTGTCAACATGGAATGGGGAGCATTCGGTGACAATGGTTGTCTAGATGACATCAGAACAGTATATGATAAAGCTGTTGATGACCTGTCCCTAAATTCAGGAAAACAAAGGTATAAATCAGATATCAGACAAGCTAAATTCTAGAAAACTTCCATGAACAAAGTTGTTTTTCTCTGGCTCTGATACATTCTTTTTGTGTTATCTTGTTCTAGATATGAAAAAATGATTAGTGGAATGTACTTAGGAGAAATTGTAAGAAACATTCTGATGGACTTCACCAAGCGAGGATTTCTGTTCCGTGGCCAGATTTCTGAGGCACTAAAAAACTGGGGTATTTTTAAAACCCAAATTCCCTTTCACAAAAGAGGGTAGGTAATGAGTATAATGTGCATATGGGTAACTTAAGAATTGTCTTCTAATACAAAAAGTCTGCTCAGGAGTGAGCTCTGTCCATGGTGACATCACTCCTTGCTCTCTGACTAATCAAGAAGGGAGAGCTAGGTGGCAACCATAGAAACCTGTATGCACTGAGAGCAGATAAAATCTCTCTACACTCATGACCAGGGTAAAATCAAAAGACCAATTTATTTTTTTAAAAAGTCTTCAATTAACTGTCCCTAAATGTTGACTGCTAATTTTTGTAATGAAAAATCCCTTCAACTCTATTTTTCTATCTAAAAGGACCAAGGGTCTCAACTCCAAAGTCCTCGGGCCCCACCAACAGGTCATTTTTTTGGCTTTCATAGGTTTTCCACAGGGTTTTTCTTTTTTGTCAGGCATTCTGTGGGGTCCTGAAAACATGCCCTGTTGGTGGGGCCTGAGGGAAATTTTGGGGGAGCCTGAGGGCCTGTTTTTGCGGGCAAAAAAGTACTTAAAGATACCTTGTTTTATATTATGTACTGGAAAAAAAAAAACAAATTGTTTGTGGGGTGAAGCATGCAAAAAAAATTGTGAAGGTTTATTTTTATGGAGTTTATTGTTTGGAATGAGTAACATGCTATCTGTTTTCTGCAGGTCACTACAATTCTAGTGATACCAAAGTCTTAGTTTTCCTTACGTTTTAGTACATTTAAAAAAATAAAAACGTTTTTGTTTTTTTTAAATTTGTGCTGCTGTGCTATTTTCTACAAACAATAGCTTTTTTGTTTTTCCGTCTATGGGGCTGAATGAGGGATTGTTTTTTGCAGGCTGTATAATATAGTTTCTATAGGTACTATTTTGGGATACAGGAAACTTTTTGATCACTTTTTATTCCAATTTTTTGGGGTCATGACAAAAGCCAAATGTTTTTAATATATTTTTTTAATTCATTTTTATTTATTTTTTTCACTGGTAATTGTAGTCTCCCACTAGGAGGAACGATCATTTGTGCACTGTTCTACAATGATAACATATTGCAGGACAATGATTAATATCACTAAGAAAAGGCTCCTTAAATTACAATATAACCTTTAATAAATACACAAAGCCACAATAATAATAAACATAAATCCACACAGACAAGTGTTGAATATTATTAATTTGGTGTGGGAAAAAATGACAATTGGACAGTAAATGGACATGATAAAAGGGAAAATACTCACCACACATAAGTTATGCTGTCCATGATCAGATACTGTATGTAGTATCCTCCAAAGGGTATCTGAATGGTGTTACCATGTAAATATCTGTAAAAATAGAAAGGGGCCGTTTACACAGTACAGGACAAATACCGGTCGGTTCATCCGACCAGTATTTGAACTGTTTTCGTGCCGTGCGATTAGCGGAGAAAAGCCCTGCACGTTCACATAGACATAGTTCTTTTGCCGCCCAAAAACCGGCTGGTGGAAAACCTGTGCAGAGGGGACTGCTGCGCGGGTTTTCCATAGAGGCCCATGTTAAAAGTTTTCGCCCGGTTTGTAGAACCGAAAATCGTCTGAAAAATCAGGTGAAAAACCGTGCCGTGGGGACAAGACCAAACTCTCCCTTAACTTACCATATAGAAACTATCCATTTTCTGAGAAACTGCCCCGAAAAGGGCAGCCCCACAAAATATCCCCTCAACACTTCCCTTAAACTAACCCTGTGCAGATACACAATAGTGTCATTCCCATTACATTCTCCATATGTTACAGTGTAATAGAAGTAGTAACATGGCAGCCATGGAGACCTTCATTAGGCCCTCAGTTGCCATAACAGCCACTCAGAACCCTGCAGTATTGTCCCTTAAGGGCCAATCTAGGACCGGAACAGTGCATAGCAAAGTTCTGTAATCCTTTAGATGCCACAGCCATGCTTGCCGCTGCATCTAAATGATTCATAGGTCGGGATTGGAGTTGGCAGCACGTCCTGGCTGTAATTAATAGCTGGCAGCCAAGGCATACGGAGCGGACTCGCCTCCTGAGCTTGCTTCATATCCCCTCAGGAGCACAATGAGGTACCTGTATGTAATATTTCAATAAAGGGGGCATTCCTGTTTCATTGATTAGCTCTAAACATGTAGGCAAAGGTAAATAAAGACTAATACTAAATACATTGCTGTTCACATTCTGCTTTTCTTGATAGATTCTGTACACAGGCTTCCCTAGTTAAGGGCCACCTCTCTCTGCTCTAGCAGTGGCCCAGATGATGACGTCACTTTCTGCTTTTTCTTATCCACAGGACTGAGTTTGTTAACATTACGCACTGAAAAACTTTAACTCATTAGAGCTTTGTGAGCTGCTGTTTAGACTCCTCCATCACCAATGCCACTCTAACAAGATCAGCTAGAAAAAGCAGAGCTGAAATGTCAGTCACTGCTGTAGAACCACCCACAGCCTGAACAGGAAGTGGGAGCCTGAAGCTGACTGTGAAGAGCAGGCTCTGTAAAACAGCATGGTGTTTAAAATAATACAATTCTGGCTACCTGCTGCCACCACTACGGGAGCTTTAGGGCTGGATGTGAATAATGTTCAATGTTTAGACTCCTAAACTTCCTCTAGTATGGCTGCAGGCACGCAAAATTTTATCATTTATGACCTATACACGGGATTTGGAGCTCCCCACCCGAAAAACTCATCTCTGACTGGTAAAAAGATAAATTAGGTAATGAATCATTAAATAATTTCCGATCTATTTAAATTAGAAAAGAACACACACCACACTTACTACTTAATATGCATTAGGGATAACAAGTACTTTAATATGCATTTCTAAGGAGATTTTACAACTTTCCATTTTTTCTTACAGTGATAGATTAGCATTGCTGCAAGTACGAGCGATCCTTCAGCAGCTGGGTCTGAACAGCACCTGTGATGACAGTATAATCGTCAAAGAAGTCTGTGGCGTTGTATCAAGAAGAGCAGCGCAGTTGTGTGGCGCTGGGATGGCAGCTGTTGTGGATAAGATACGGGAAAACAGAGGCCTAGACCATTTGGAGGTCACAGTTGGTGTTGATGGAACTCTATATAAATTACATCCACAGTGAGTAAAAGATTTTGATATTATATGGGGACAAAGGTACAAGTAGGGTAAGCGTGAAGCTATGCAAGATACCCTCTGGAGGAGTTCCATGTATATGTTCTGTGATAGTCATGTTAATTCATAGACGCTGTAACTACCGGTAAAGTCAAGGTTGGGGTTAATCTTTAAGAACATGGGCATAGTCGACTTTTTTACAGGGCTATTGAAAATTAGGGGGGAAAAAAAACCATTGGCTTTGTTTTTGGGGGCCCCCCTTTTACAATTCCCCCTTCCGTCAGTAAAAAAGAAAGGAAATTTTTCAGGGGGTGGCCCAAAGAAATAAAAAGGGAATTTTTTTAAAGTTTTTTAGGAGACTTTTAAAAGAATGGTTTTAAAATAAAAATTTTGGCTTTTTTGGAGTTTGGGTTAGTAATAATTTTTTCTTTTTGTTTAAACCTAAATTCCTTTTGGTTTGGGTGAGGACGTTTTTTATTTATCCCTTAAAAGGGGGGTTTTTAAAGTTTTACCGAAAAATTTTTTTGACTTTTAAAAAATAAATTTGGAAATGTTTTTTAAAATTTTTAATTTTTAAAAATTAGGGGAAAGAACAAACCAATTCTACAATATCCTTTTAAAAGGTTAAAAAATTTTTTTTTTTTTTATGTTTTAAAGTTTTAAAAAATTTCCATTTTTTCAAAAGGGAAAACTTTTTGAAATGGGCCTTTTAAGCGGGGTTTGCAAAACCTTTTTCAGTTTTTGTAAGGAAGTTGGGGGGCGTTGTTTAAAAAGGGACGCGGCATTGGGGGGGGCCGGCTTTTGATCAGTTTTTAAATGGGGGAAAACAGGGTAAAAAAAAAAACCCTTTGGAATCCATTTGGTGTTTTTATTTTTATTTTTACACCCAGTGAGTAAAAGTTTTTTATTTAGGGGAAAAAATTTCAATTGGGTCCCCCTAACTTTTGTTTTTTTTATTTTGGAATTTAAAAAAAATGTTTTTTTTGTGAATTATTATTTAAATCATGCGCTTATAGAGGAAAAATTTTTTTTTCCGGTTTTTTTTTTTTAAAAGACTGGTTTTTTTGGCCGGGTTGAAATTTGACTTTTAAGGGTAAAATTTTGGCCTTTATAATTTTTGGTTTTTTGGGGTTTTTATTTTTTTAAAGGGTTGCCCAGGATAAAACAAAAATTCGAAAGGTTTTTTTTTTTTTTACCCAAAATTGGGGGTTTAAAACGGTAATTTTATTGGGGGTCTTGGGAAGCCGCTAAAAAGGCGTATTTTTTTTTGGGCAGGGGGAAAAGGGGGGAAAAGGGCAGGGATTGTGTTTTTTTAATTTTTTTTTGGTTTTCCTTTTTTTTTACTTTTAATTTTTTAATTTTCCCCGGGGCGTCCTTTTCCCCACCTTGGTTTGAAAAGGATTCCTTAATTTGGGGGCATTTCCCCGCGTTTAAGCTTGTACGCCGGAAAATAGTGAAATGCCCCAAAAAATTTTTTGGGCGGGGGTACTTACCGGGAAAAGGGATGTTTCAACGGCCGGGGATCCTTTTTTGGGAAAAGGGGCCATTTCCCCGCTGCCCGCTTTTAAACAAGGGGTTTTGGCGGGGGTTTTGGCGGCCATGAAAATTCTTTGATGGTTTTAAATAACTACCAAAAGACGCTTTAAAACCCGGGGCCATGGCGATCCCGGCCTGCCCGAGGCGTTTTTTCCCAAAAAAGCATAAATCCTTTTGCAATTTTTAACCCCGTGGGCGTTGTTTAGGGCCAAAAATTTTTGAATGGGTTTAAAAAAACGATCCAAAATCGGTTTCCATTTACGCCTGTGAAAATCCCCAAAAAACTGTCTCTGTTGCCTTTAGTCCCCAATTAGAGCCCAGCTTTTTTTTTTAAAATTTGTTTTGGGAAAAAATTGGTGAGCTTGTTTTGGGGGACTGTGAGCGCAGATACGTTTTGCCTGTGGGACATTTTTGGGTTTAAAATGGGGCCCTTATGTTATTTCTAGGTTACCATTAATAAAAGGAAAATACAGATTTTATTAAAGGGGCTTGAATTAGTCTGGGATAACAGTTTTGATTGCCTCTCCTCAGATCCATGTGGGTCCTACTATTGGCACCCTAGCAGATCAGCTGAATGAAGGCACCCTATGGGTTTTTAAACCGGGGAAACAACTCTCTGCTGCCCCGGGGGCCATTCATTTAAAATAGGACTGATTTGGGCAGTGAGCTCCCCATGTTTGTCACAGCCAATACCAGAGAGCCGGAAAACCCAATACAGGGGGGTGTTTGCTTGTTAAAATTTTGCTGCACCCTCTTCATTGGGCCCTGTGTTTACCCTTTAGATGATGTTTGTTATATACGGTATACGGGGTTTAAATTAACTTTATGGTTATTTTTTTCTCAAAATTTTCAATTCCCCAAAAGGCCCCAGGGTTAGGCCCCTTTGCTCCTTTATACCGATTTATAGAAACAAAATGACTTTTACATCATTCCTATATTCCTCCTTCACCTGTCCCAGCAGGAGCCCCTCCATAAACCCGTCCCAGCCGGAGCCCCTAATTCAACTGTCCCAGCCAGGAGCGCCCCCATAAACCCTGCCCCCAGCCAGTGAGCGCCTCCATTCAACTGCCCCAGCCAGTGGGGGCCCCTCCAAAAATTTACCTGGGTTAACCGCCGAGGAGCCCCTCACAAACTGTCCCAGCAGAGGGCCTCCTTAAAATTTTGTCCCACCCAGAGAGCGCCTCCATCCCCTGCCCCGGGCCAGAGACCCGCCTCCATCAATTTTCCCACCCAAGGGGAGGGGCCTAAATAAATTTTGTCCCACCCAGAGAGCCCCTCCATAAATTTTGTCCCGCCGGAGAGCGCCCCCCCCTTCCCACCACCCCCCATCCGTCCCAGCCAGAGAGGCCTCCAAAAACGTCCCACCCAAAGAGACGCCCATCATCTTTTCCCCAGCCGAGAGCCCCCTCCCCCTTTCTGCCCCAGCCAGGAGGCGCCTCCATAAACCTGTCCACCCAAGAGGGCCTCCCATAAACCGCCCCAAACCAGAGAGCGCCTCCTTTAAATTTGTCCCACCCAAAGAGAGGCCTCCATCCCTGCCCCAGCCAGAGAGGGCCCCCAATCAACTGCCCACCCAAAACCCATCTAAATGCCCAACTGTGATCAAAACCCCTATGCCCCTTCTTTTCCCTTTTTATCCTATCTCCACTCTCCTCACATTAAATCTTACCCCCAAACCCCCTCCCCTGGAAATAAAACCTAAATCCCCCCCTGCTTTTCTACCCCCCAAAATGTCTGCCGCCCCCAAACCCTTCCTTCACTGTTAATCCCCTTCCGAAACCAAAAACAAACCCTTTCCAAAAATTTAAAGTCTTCCTACTCCCAAACCAACTACCCTCTCATGCCCCTTTCTGGTTTCCCGGGGACATACCCCCCAACCCCCGGGCCCCCCCAGCAATTCCACCATAGTCCTGCCTCCTCGAAAGATCCCCAAATACAAATTTTGTTAACCCCCTTTAAACCCAAGTACACACCCCTTCTGCCCCGTGCTCCCCCCCCCCTCCCCTTTGGGAAAGCTCTTGGAATGCGGGGTCGGTATTTTAAATAAACTTTCATTTTTTACATGTTTTTTCCTTTACCCCCCCAACCCCGGGGCCCCCCCAGCAACACCCCCAAAACCTAGTCTCTGCCTCCTCGAACAGACTCACCACTACAAATTTTCCGCAAACCCCTTAAACCAGTTACAAAACCCTCTGCCCAAATGCTCCCCCCCCCCTCTCCTTGGAGTTTCTCTGGAATGCCCGGGTCTGTATGAAATTTAAACTCTCTACATACATAAACCCTGTTAATCTCACGCAACTTACTTTCCTTGGTCTGACTAAAAATGGCTGCCCCCCTTTGGGACACAGTCTTCCCTGCCGCACTCTCTTTTAGGGGTTTCCCCCAACTTACCCCCCACTCCTCTTCCGGGGTAACAAGAATGGTGGAGGTGTGGGGCCTTCCTGTCTGAAAACCTGCTCCTTTTTTCCCCGCTCCCCTATCCCTTTCCCCTAAAGCTCTTTTTCCTTTGAAGGACCTTGGACACCCCCTGGGCCTTCCAATCTTTTTTACCAGCCCCCTGCCCCCTTTTCTTTAACCCCTCTTTTTAACTCTCCACCCCCCTATTTCCGACCCCCAAAAACCCGTTACCTTCAACCCCTTTCTCCTCCCACCCCCGCTCCTCCTGTTTTTCATATCCCGTAAGACCCCCCAGGGAAAACTACAAAACCTCAACCCTCACTCTCTCTGGGTCTCTTGAAACCTTTTTTCCCCTTTTTTCCTCATTCAAAAGACCCAGACGCAGGCCACTTTTCTACAACCCTACAATCAACACCGCCCCTTTTCTCATTTTCTCCTTCCCCCACAACAGAACCCCCAAAATTTAACAGAAACCCTGGCACACAGGGCTCTACCAAAAGCTGAGGCGTGCTTCCAGAGTGGGCCCAACGCCCCTTTGGGAAAAAAAATCCCCTCCCTTGATGCTTTTCCTTTACAAACACTCACTGCAGCCTTTAAATCCCCTTGCCTCAGCCAAACAGGAAAATTTCACCCTCTCTTTAAAATTTCCCCCTTTCCCCCAAAACCCCCAAAAAATTTTTTCAAAACTTCAAACCTTTTTTTTTCCCCCGTTTCCACCAACAACCCCCTCCCCACCCTCCTTTCAGCAGGACTTTGCCCTCACTTCCTTCGGAAGATTTAACCTCATCAGAAAAAAAAGCTTCAGCCCGCAGTCCCCACCCCCCCCTTCCCCTTTCAAAAATGCTCCCCCCCCTTAAATTGTTTCCCCCACGGGCAATCATGGAACCCAAACTTTCCTCCTTAAGTCCAAATCCAAAAAACCCCTACCTGTTGTCTTGACCCCCTGCCTTCCCCCCTCATCCCCGACCTCAGGGTTTTTTTTTTTTCATCCCAGCCCTCCCCCCAATTTTTTCAACCTTTTCAATAACCCCTGGCATCTTCCCTTTTGCCTTTAAAAATGTACTTTCACTCCAATTTTAAAAAAAAAAACCCCTTTACCCCCTTTTGTCCCCCAAATATCGCCCCCTCTCACTGCTCCCTTTTTTCTTCCCAAAACTCCTCGAGCAGGGAGGTTTTATCTTCAGCTGTTTCCCCCCCACCTCCCTTTCCCAAAAATCTTTTTTGAATCCCCTACCCAAAATTTGGGTTTTGAAACCCCCCCCCCCTCTACCGAAACCGCCCTAACCAAAGTAATAATGACCCAGTAAAAACTATAAACCTCAAAGGCCCCTACTCTGTGCTCCTCCTCTTTTGACCTGTCCTCTGCCTTTTACACTGTCGACCAAATTTCCCCCCCCGCTACAAAACCTCTCCTCCCCCGGCAAACCGGGTTTTGGCCCCCTTTCCTGGGGTTTGGGACCTCACTGATCGGACTTTCAGCGTCTTCATTTTTCCGGGCCCCCTCCCCCCAAACCGGGCCTCTCTTCGGTGTCCCCAAGGGGCAGTTTCCCGGGCCACTACTCTTCTCTTTTCTTCACCCTTGGCCCCGGGAGCTCATAGCCTCACATGGCTTTCATTACACCTTTTGTGATGATTTCCCAATCTACTTTTCCAAACCCAGGGGTCAATTTCTACTCTCCCGGGTCCCCGACTGTTGGGTTTTGGGGGGTTTCCTCCCTTTTTCTCATCAAGGGCTCCTAAAAATAAAAGTGGAGAAAAAAGAAATCATTTATCCCTTTTAAACCCTCCCCCTCTAAACCCCTTTCCCCCGATCTCTTATTTCAAATCAACCCGGGTTTTACACTCTCCCGGTCCCGCCCAATTCCCCTGCCTTGGGGGAATCCTTGACTTTCCCCTCTATTTTTTCAAACCCAAAATCCCCAAACCCTCCTTGCCCGGCCTCCCCCTGGGAAAAACATTTTCCCATCCGCTCATTCCCCCTATGACACACAAAAATGTGGTCCATTTCCCCTTTTCAAACTCCCGGGCCCAGTTTCTGCAAAAATCCTTTCAGTGGCCTCCCAAACTAGCAACCCCCGCTCCCCTCCCAAACCATCCTTTAAAATCTGCCGCACTTTATCCAAAATCTCTCCCCGGTTTCTTTCCCCTGCCCTTTCCCCCCTTTCCAATTCCTTTTCCCCTTTTGGGGGGGTTCCCTTTTCCCCGGAATTTTATTTTTAAGCTACTAACCATGACCCACAAGGTCTCCCTGAAACCCCTCCCCTCCCTAACTCTGCCCTTTAAATTTTCCCAAAAATTTCCCCTCAGCATTTTCCGGTCCCACGGGCCTTTCTCCTCTGCTTTTCCCCTTTAGCTCCTCAAACAAAAGTTCCAAGGGCTTTCCCGTTTTTCCCCCTCGGAAATCAATGCCCCAACACATCAGGGGCTCTCCTCCCCCTTTCACCAGCTTTAAAAAACAACCCGGGAAAAACCCCCTTTTTTCCCGGCTTGCCTATAAAACCTTAAAAAAAAATTGTCACTTACTTCCTCCACAGAATGTCTGCCCTCACCTCCTGTCTTTTTTCCCCCTCCTTTTTAGATTTTAAGGCCCCCGGGGAGGGTCCCCCATCCCTCTGTTGTGCCAATTGTTTTTTTTATAAATGTACTCGTTTAATAAAGTAATGTATGTAACCCCCCCGAATGTACAGCGGGCCCCGGAATCAATGGGCGCTTTAAAATAAATTTTTAATAATTTAAAATTGTTTTTCATCAGATTGCAATGGTTGCAGTGCACACTGCGCTTTTGGCCATGTTTTTCCCCGGCTTAAAATTGGACGTATTTTGTTCCCTAATTCGCTCCATTTTTTTCACGAAATTTAGGCTGGAATTCGTTTCCCTCAAGGGGGGGGGCAAATTTCGGGCTCCTCTCCCCCCGCTCCGGAGAATCCGCCCCCGGGGGGGGATAAAATGACATGTCATTTACTAGGGGGGTCTAAAGCGCCGCTTAATGATAGTCTATGGGCGGCGAGGGGGGCCGGCCCCCCCCCTCCCGCCCCGTTTAAAACCGGGGGGTAATTTTCGGGGGGTAAAATTTCGCCCCGCAAATAAAACCCTGTGAAAACCCAGCCTTTTTTGAAATTTTTTTCCCGCCCTACATACAAACAAAAACCAATGCAATAGATCAAATAAGAATACAAATTTTATTGACAATTCATTGAAAAGCAGACCAAATATACACAGACTGCATCATCATCTAAAACAGAAAAATTTCTTTTGGGCCCCAAAAAATTTCCCCCAACCTATTAACAAAAATTTAGTAAATAATTAATACAAATATCCATGATAAAGTATAATGAAAAATAAATTTCTTTGTTAAATACTCAACCCCAAAAATGCAAAACGGACATTCCATGGTCCGTTGTTTCCCCAACGCGCGTTTTGCCTGCGCTTCATCAAGGGATATGATAAAGTGCAGGTGAGACGTGCGGGGCATTCTTTGGGGACCCCCGTATTTTTTAAATTTAGATGATTTATGCAGTTTGGTATATTTGGTTGATTTTTTTAAAGAAAATTTCAAAAAAAATTTATATTCTTAAATTTTATCTTTTTGTGTTTGGGTTTTAGATATGGTTGTTTAAATTGGTTATCCAATGCTTTAATTGTGTTTGATTTGGTAAGATGTCTTTGACTTTTATCAAATCGGGTCTTTAGTATCAAAGCATGTCTTTTGTCGCCTCTCTATGTTTATGCAACTATCTGCAGCATTGTCATGGTTCTAAAGCTTTTTTAGCCGGCTTACCTGTGAGGATTCCCCCAAAAGGTGAGGGGGGGGAAAATTTTTTGGGGGGCCCAAAAGAAGATTTTTGTTTTAACATTTTTGGCCCGAAAACTGTTTTTTTTTTTTTTTTTGTTTGTTTTTTTAAAGGATGAAATAAAAGGTTTTTTTTTTAAAAAATTTTAAAATTTTTACATCAAATTATTTTTTTATTAATTAAAAAAATAAATAAAATTTGAATTAAATTTCGTAGGGAATTTTTTAGGTTTTTTTTTTCTTTGGGGGAATTGAAATTTTAAAATGAGGGGCCCCCAATGATAAAAGATGCCTTTCCCCGAAGACCATTGAATCTATTTTTTTTAAAAAATGGTTTTTTCAGCCCCCTTAACTAGGGTTCTGCCCGTGTTTAAATTTTTCAAATTTTTTATGCCCTAAAAAAATTTTTCTTTCCTTTAAGGGTCGGAGAGTAAGGGTATGTTCACACGGGCCCCCCCCATTAGCCCTGCATTACTCGCGGGGGAAAAAAAATGTAACCCTTTTTTCCCCGTGGGGTGCAATTTCGGGTTTATATTTTACGGGGCGGGGTGGAAAAAGGCGTGATCCATATTTTTGCCCTAAGGCAATAACGGCGAAATGCGGCCCCAAATTTTCACCGTTTTGAACATTCCCCAAGGGGGTTTCCCCATGGCATTGCACGCTGTTATTAGAAGTACGCACTGACCAGCACTTACCTTTTTGAAAAAGGTCCCCAACTCACCCTCCCTTTCCCGGCATGTAATTGCCCAAAAGAAGGGCATGTCAATTTTTTTCTATGGGGTTTTACAGTTTGTGACGGGGGGAAAAAGCGTTAAAAAACATTGAAAACAATGAATGATATGATTTTACTGTATTTTCTCAGTCTTTACTTAATATGTGTCCTCCAGTTAAGATTCATTCCTAGTTTGGCTTCAAAAACTGCCTCTAAAAAGCAGAACGTTTGAATGTAGCCTAAAGGCTTATTCAATGAATATCATTGTTTATGAAGTAGTATGGGAAACAACTAAGCATCTTGATGAGCATGATGTCCTGTTGAACCTCTGACATGTAATAAAGGTCGATAGGGCCAACCATGCCATTGCAGGTGGATATGTTGCAGTGTATTAAAATGTATTTTCCCTCACCATGAGCATATTATTAGTTTGATGTTGTGCTGGCTCGGGCACATCACTTCTGGCTGTGTGGCTGACTGTAAATAGCGTTATAGGACCAGGACCATCTTATATATTGGGCAAACTAGGCAGTTGACCGGCGGGCCCACGAATAGGATTTCCAAGAATTTATGTCTTGGGAATCCAGGCCACATGCCTTAGATCCCTGGGTCAGGGCTGCTTATTCAACTGTTTTTATGTTCTTAGGACATGAAAACAGTTAAAAACCATGGTGGAGCAGAGAGCCATTGGCTCCCTGCCCTGCCAATTTGTCTTGTAGGCTGCAGGCCGCTTACAAGACGTTGGCCGAGTGTTCAACATGGGTGGACATATTTATGGGTTCTTGGGAGGAAGCACGGCTATGTGCTGCTTTTTTGGGGGTGTGTTTAGCTGTTTGATGAAGTTTTGGCATGGTCCAAATTCTGCGTTTCAGGGGGCCAAGAAAGAGCGGACAGTTTTTTTCCCCCCTTGCTGAGCACAGCACAAGCTAGTGTCAGACCTGCTGTTTCCAGCGCTGTGTCCCTTATTCTGTAAGATGCAACAGTTTTTGAGTATCTAGTGCTCAAATCTGCAGTTTTCAGCCAGAAAAGAGTCGGTCAGTTTTTTTTCAAACCCCCCTTGCTGAGGACAGCACAAGCTAGTGTCAGACCTGCTGTTCCAGCCTGTTCCCCCCTTTTTCTGTAACATGCTGTAGTGTTAGAGTATTTAATGTTCAAATCTTATTCATGAGCAGGTGTTAGCCCCGCCCACCAAAAGCCAGCCCCGCCTACCTCAACTGATAACCCTATTACTTTGTATAGGTAGAAACATGTGAATAACTGCCGGGTGGGCGGGGCTAGCCTTTTGTGGGCGGGGCTAACACCTGCTCATGAATTAGATTTGAGCATTAAATACTCTAACACTACAGCATGTTACAGAATAAGGGGTATGTTCACCGGCCTTTTTTCGGGGCGTATTTGCGGACGTAATTACGGTCCGAAAATTTATGTCCCAAAAATTTCGTTTCAAATACGGGGTCACAAAGCACGTATTTTGCGTGTAAATACATTCCCATTTCTTTACTATGGGGATTTACGTTGCGAAATACGCCTCAATAAGTGACAGGGGACTTTAAAATTTTTCGATCGGCTTTTTCGTCGCGGAAAATTTCGTCTTTGTGTGAACGCGAGGCGGGATTTTACAATGGAATCAATGCTAATCTAATGTTCATGATTTGAAAAGTTTTCGGGACTATTTTGCGGACGTAATTATGACCGCAAATACTCCCGAAATAAGCATTGTGAACATAGCCTAAGGGACACAGCGCTGGAAACAGCAGGTCTGACACTAGCTTGTACTGCCCTCAGCAAGGGGGGCAGAATCTGTGACAGGTTCCCTTTAAGACAGGCCTGTGTAGGACATCTGAATGTAGTTCTCTCGACTCCTAGATGAACTAGATTATAAAACATTGTTCTTTATTTGCAGCTTCTCCAGAATAATGCACCAGACTGTAACCGATCTCGCTCCAAAGTGCAACGTGTCCTTCCTCCTCTCAGAAGATGGCAGTGGGAAGGGGGCAGCATTGATCACCGCCGTTGGATGTAGACTCCGTGAAGCTGAACATAATTAAAGATTGGATCATCATTTTGTGTTTTTCCTGCCTTTCCAGCACTTTCATTTCAAGCAGTTACTGAAAGAGGCTGGAATCGAACCATGGGGAAGAAGGAGACCACCATAGGAAGAGTATTATTATCTCTAGCACTGGCTGTTACTGGACTCCTCTCTGCATCACTCCCCGACTAACATCACCTATGTTTAGGCCATTTCTGTCTTTATAATTTATTCTATTATTTTGTACTGTATTTATCATTTTGTTATCCGTGCAGTTGTCCTACTCATTTTCTTTATCTTCACAGTTAAGTCTCTAAAACTGGATCCCACCAGCCATACAATGAAAGCAAGCCTGCTATGTACTAAGGGTGTTACTTTATTCAATTCTGTACTACATATAACACATAATTTCCCCGGGGGCTTT